>JAABOM020061376.1:0-45536 GCA_011800125.2 Solanum clarkiae
TCAGATGTTTTCTCTTTATTTAGAGGCTTTGTAGACTATGCACAGTAAAAGTAAAAGTCATGTCTCGCACTTTAGACCCCGTGGCCCCAACGGCCTAGTCATATGCATTTCCATTAGCTTATTATCATTTGTTTATCTATTTTATGGCATTCTAAAGGTAGAAATGTACAGTAAGGGTACAGTAATAGATTGGTTCTCCCGGGCCTTATCGGTAACGGGTGCCGGTCCGCCCTACGGGACTTAGGGGCGTGACAGTTGATGCTATATTGTCCCTTGCACATTGAGGTCAATGTTTATTCTTTTAGGAGGGGGTAAGATTGAGTAGTTCCCTATCTTTTGGATGATTGATATTTTTTTTGTTTTGGACAATGGTGTTTTACTTTGGTGTTGATGTGTTGATGGATATTAAGATAATTTTTAACTTTTTGGATTGTAAATAATCTAAATTTAGATTGTAATGTAGTGTTTATTTTTGCTATTTTTACTCTTCTTTCTTTTTGAGTTGAATGGATGTGCAAATGATGTCCTTGAATTTTGGCGAGCCCACTGTATAGATGATAAGCCATTTGAATGTTAATATCACGTCTCTAGTCCTTAACAATCTGAGCATTGATGTTTCATATCTTTGATTCAGATGGTGCCATGGACGAGGAGCCTGTACTCACTAATAAGTCTTTTCTTGATAAATCAATCCATGAATGGATTCGAGAAATATTAAGTTGATTATGTGAGCAATTGATTTTGAATATGCGATGATCGAAAAATTGCAAGTGTGTTGCCATTGTTTAGATGTGAAGCCATTTTTCTAATATGGGATTAGTTATTTTGTTAAAATGCTTGTTTTACAACATCTAGAACTTGCCTGGCTTGTTTTGAGGAGTAACTTGGTTAATTCTAGATTAGGAGAGGACCTTAAGCCTTCTTTGGTTCCACTAAATCCATTTAACCATCGTGACATCCCTTGACAATGACATGAATCCTTAGTGAAGACCTTTTGGGCATTGATCCCTTCTTTGGCAACCTTCTAACCTTGACTCATATTTGTGGGAGACAATTCCTTATTATTTCCTATCAATCCCTTCTTAAGCTTGAAATATTAAGCACTGGCCAAAGGCTATGTTGGGGGTGTTAATTTAATGAAGGGGGTGTCTCCTATGAAAGAGTCAGAAAAAGAGGGACAAGAATGAAAGACATATAGTGAGGAGTCCTAGAAATGAATGAATGAAAAAGTGAAAAAAAAATGCTTGAAAATTGAGGGCCCTTCAAAAAATTTTTGAAAAAGACTGCAAAAGAAAAAAAAAAAGAAAGACACTTAGGATGATAAATCAAAAGCAAAAGAGATGTCAAAAAGGAGATGAATGAAAAGGTGACCAAAAGAACCTTTGAGCCTGCAAAGAACATGTAGAATTTAAGGATGGATGATTGACTAAAAATCAATATTCTATCCTACCCAACCTTTACCCTACATTAGAGTCCTAGCAAAGTCCTATAGGAACATCAAGTGAACTCTGATTGAGAATAAGGGCAAGCCTCAGGCTTGAAGCTTCCATGCTATTTCTCATTTGGGGGAGTGAGAGTTGAAGAGGTCTTTTGAAAGCAATTTTATAATCTTGAGTGTTCAAGATATTCTTTGGATTGAGGGTGAATGGTGATGATTTTAGGCAGTAAATAGCATCAACACGAGCAATTATTAGCATAGCCATGTTCTGATTACTCGTTAGTCATATTCGAGGCTTTAAAGTCATGTAATTGGTTTGTGGAAGTTTGAGAAGGGATGAAAAAGGTAAAAATATATGTGTTGCCTGTTTCCCTGTTTACAGGATAGATTGATGTTTGATTTACTTGAGGGCAAGCAAAAGCTTTAGTTGGGGGTGTTGATGAGTCCACATTTTGGACTTATTATAGGGATAGATTACAAAGAAACGTTGCTCTTAGTGTGCTTTTATTTACAATTTCCAACAAATATGCATGTGCTATGATAAAAAAAGGATTAGAAGTGCACAAATGTACAATACTTGCTGAAATCTTAGAAAGGGAGAAAAATCACAGAAAGACAGAGAAAAACGGTATTGCAAATACACTCAACTATCAGCCGTACACTAAGAGAGATTGCCAATCATCGCAGCAACCAAAGTTCTAGATCAAGTTTGGAAGGTGGTCAGGTTTTACAATGCAAAGCATATTCAGTGAACCACTGAATTGCAGAAGTGATCGCCTAAAGTTACAGCACTTAAAGCCCAAAAATACTGACAAGAGGGTGATATGATGGATATTTCAACTCATCGCCAAATTGGATCGGTGGAATGAAGAGCCATTACCTAATGTTATTAAAGAGGAAGCTTTATTAATATATAAAGGAAAGTGGTCAAGTGCATATTCGTCACATCAGCGGAATGCTCGTTGATGGTCGACCGTGATCGTCAAATGGCATTTTGCAATACAAACTTTCACACATTTGCATGGAGTATATAAGAAATGTTAGAAAAGACATTGTACATATCAATTCATACCTTATCAGAACAATTAGTGTTCTGTAGTAGTACATAGAACTTTTCTCTTAGAATATAAAGGGGAGTTACGGTTTTGAATCTGTTCTGAGAAAATTAGAGAAGATTGTTTGGTTGTAATAAACTAATTTATATTCGATCTTGTTACCCATGATTGCTGCTGCTATGTTTGGTATCAAATCTATAATTTCTAGCATGTGTGGCTAAAACCCATATGTTGGAGGTGTGCTATTGATATTAATTTTTGATATATCTATTGGGTCTTTGATATTTTGACTTTTCTATAGTTGATTTGAGTGAATTTATATCAATTTCTATGTTTAATCTATAATTTCAATGTTTCAAACTTGGGGTTTACTTTAGATTTCTTTGTTGCGTTTGTTGGGAAAATTAGAGAGTGGATTGGATATAATGGCTGAAAATCTCTTGGACATTCATTTTAAGTCCACAACCATGGATTCAATGGCAAGGTATTAGGGGTTCCGCTGAGACTTTTTAGCCAAGTGTTCCCTCGGTAGTCCTAATGTGCTGCCAAAATACAACACTTTTGATACTTAAAACTTAGGATTTTGTGTTTTCTCAATATGACTTTAGTTATTTTTATATGTTTTGTGTTTAGATTCGCATGATTACATGTTGGCCATGTCTTAGAGAAGAATTGCAGAAGTTGTTAGTTTTTGCTGTTGTAAGAGACCAATTACGAGTTGTAGAGAATTCTATGAGTTATAAAGATATTTCGTAAGGAATTCCAGTGAGGGGCTATTTGTTGAAGATGAAGTCTACGGACAAGTAGACAATTCGTGGAGCAATTTATGAGTCATAAATCACCTTTCATGCCCTGATGATTAGAGAAGTGGATTTGCAGTAATTTCTTCAGACGAAACCCCCTTTACGTGCAGCAAACCACTTTACGAGTCATAAAAGGGTGTCATAGAAGAGAAGTCCAGAATTCTAGTAGCTGATTACAAAACCCCAACTATGAGCCATAGAAGATACTACGAGTCGTAGAGTGCTTTCGTGGAGTTTGCCGACCAATTTTTCTTATTTGTTTAGGACTTGTTTTTGATTATGATAAATAGGTTTTTAGGTTATTTTTCATAGGTTCTCACTAGTTCATGTCAGTTTTCATTAGATTAGGTTTTATACCCATAAAACTCAATATTCTTAGAGAGAAAATTGTGAGAGAGTCTTTGAGAACACTTGTGCTTTAATTCAATCTTCAAGACTGTGATTTTCATTGACATTGGATTTGCTTAATCTTAATTCAATTGTGTAAGTGTTTAATTATGTCTTCTCAATTCATAATCTCTGCATCTACACATAGCATGAGTAGCTAAATCCACAACTAGGGTTGTGGGAACCATAAAGAACTAACAAAGTAAAATCAGATAATTTGCAATTTTTGGGAGGTGTATATGTATATATTGATTAATTTCCTTTGTTTTGCATGTTTTCTGACGGTGGCTAACATTTGAACTCGCCTACTGTTACTGACTGGACCAAGTTAGTAATGAATAGGAAAAAAGATTAATTAATAGGATTTAATTGATGTGTTGTCGTCTAATCAACCAAACTAGGCCAATCGGTGGTTCTACTGGGACTAATATACAATGGTTAGTAACACATAATATGGAGATGGGTTAAGTTGCATAGTGATATTCGCCTCTCACCTTTGACAAAAGGGCTCGGTGAACTAAAATTACCATCTTACATGCTATACACTAGACAAGAATTAGGTTATCTAGGGATACTAAGTTGGATAATCATGGGGAACACAATACCCTAGTTGCTCTTTATTATTGATTTTTCTCTCGTAATAGTTAGTTAGATTATTTTCTCATTGATTATTACAAACCCCCCCCTTTTGGGGAATTGAGTCTGTTAGCTACTCGGGTTGCATATTGGTGAATTTGTCTTGAGTCTATTTATTCCCTTTGAGTTCGACCCTAACCTTGGTTAGGTTCTATTTCTTAACAGCGACAACTTTATCCTCTAAAAAGAAGGTGTAACTTGGCCGACATCAGGTTCGCGTATGATTTCTTACTTGATTTATGTGAAACACCTTTGTATCATAGCTGATATGGGTTACATGCAACCTAGCCTATTCACTCAATGTCAACAAATCTAGTCAAATATTTAGACCAAGATTGTAGATCGATTCCCATGTTTGCACATCCCCAACATCTTCCCTTAATTGTTGTTTAAATCATCAATTAAAACTTGTTTAGCTCAATCACTATTTTGATTATTGCAATCCCCCAGATCCTACAATTACTTGGCCCAATGAGTTACTTCTTCCTTGTACCATTATTCCCTTTAGGATCAACTCTAACCTCTATAGTTGTGTTATTATGCTGATGATGACCACCCTGCTTCCTTTAAGTAGCTAGGTTAGGTGACATCAATGTCCCATAGGCCTAACCCATTTACTTCCACACATTTATGAGTTTTAAGCCTATGAATGTTTGATATGTTTAAATGACTTGGATGAGGTGCCTAAGGGCATCACATTTATCGTGTGATGACTAGGCCATAGGTCAGGGTCATTACAAACTTTGTATCACAACTAGGTTTTAAAATATTTCCCAAATGTTAAAATAAACCATATCGAGTATAGTCTTGCTCAAGGTTGTGAAGTGCGCTACTATCTTAAATGAGAGGCTATGAGGATTTTAGGGAAGTCGTGTCTTCTTTCTTATTCATGTTGTTAATTTATAATTTATAAGGTTCTCCTATAACTAATAATGATCTCTTTATTATTTCTAGATCATGCCACCAAGAAGGGCTTCTTAACCAAGGAACACACTAGAGCAATAAGCCCCTTCACTATAACATGATGATGGAGTGTCTTATATGGAGTTTAGAGCCGTGTTCAGCATACTAGCCCAAGCTTTATATAGTCAAGATAATAGGGAGGTTGTCATTCCTTCCTAAGTGCCTACTTTGGCCAGATGGGTTAGATATTTATGAGGATGACTCCTTCGGTGTTCTATGGTTTTAGGACAGAAGAGGATCCCATTTACTTCGTTGATGAGGCTTACAGAATTATTGCCATAATAGGAGTTCCCTCAGAAGAGAAAGCCAAGTTAGTGGCTTACCAACTAAATGGAGTATCCAAGATAAGGTATGAACAATGGGTGGAGGAGAGGGTCCAAGGAGCGGTTCCAATTGAGTGGGAAGAATTCAAGGGTGCTTTTTCTTGGTCTGGGTCTTTCCGATAGAGTTAAGGGAGGCAAAGGTACAAGAGTTCATTAACATTGAACAAGGTCACATGAGCATGAACGAGTATTCTATCAAGTTCACCAAACTCTCCAAATATGCCCCTTTCATGGTAGTAGATCCAAGAGCCTGCTTGAGCAAATTCATCTCCAATGTATCAAACTTGGTGTCAAAAGAGTTCAAGATGACTATGCTTGTGAAGGAGATAGAAATGTCATGGCTCATGATATATGCTGAGCAAATTAAAAAGGACAAATTAAGAGAAAGAGCTAGGGAGTCCAAGAGCACTCAATTTGATGGTAGAGGATATTCTCACTAAAGGAGTGGAGGTCATAACTTCAAAACTGACAAAATGCAAGGTGTCCAAGAGTTACCAACACTCCTTCTCCCCGATCTAATAAAGAAAAAGGGCAGCTCCAAAGCCTCAAACACCAAATTGCCCCAAATTTAGAAGGCTCCACAAGGGAGAGTGCGTGGCCTTATCGAATACATGCTTCAAGTTTGAGAATCCCAACATAATGCCAAGGATTGTACAAGTGGAGGTGTAAGTACCCATGGCTAAGGTGGGAAAGTTTAAGATTCCCAAGGGACCAACCCTTACTATGCTCTTCATAGCCGACTAGATATTGAAGTGGCCCCGGATGTTGTCACTAGTATGTTTAAAGTTTACAATTTTGATACATATGCACTGTTAGATCTTGGAGAAAACTTGTCATTTGTGACTCCTTTTCTTAAATAGATTCCATGCATGTCCTGAAGTCCTTCATAAGACTTATGAAGTCTGTACCCCCTTATATGAGAGTCCATTATTGTACAAAGAGTTTATATAAATTAACCCATTTTTGTCTTACATAAAGTAGACCCTTCTGACATAGTAGAACTCTCTATGGTTGATATACTTTGATGTTATATTTGGGATGGATTGGTTGTATACCACCTATGCTTCTATTGATTGTAGGACTCATAGAGTCAAGTTCTATTTCCCAAATGAGTCCCTCACTGAGTGGAAGGTTAGGAATTTTCATGTAGAGGTCTGTTTGTTTCATTTCTAAAGGCCGAGAAAATGATTTCAAAGGGATGCATATTTCATCTAATAAGGGTCAAAGATGTTACTTCCAAAGTTCCTTCTCTTGAGTTAGTTCCCATTGTCAATGAGTTTCCCGATGTCTTTCCAGATGAGTTAGTGGGCGTTCCTCCCTAAAAGGAAATAGATTTCAGCATAGACCTGCTACCCGAAACTCAACCTATCTCAATTCCCTCGTATATAATGGCTCTCATGGAGTTGAAAAAATTAAAGGAACAATTGAAAGATTTGTCGGAGAATGGTTTTACTCGACCTAGTAAGTCCCTATAGGGTGCTGTGATATTCTTTGTGAGAAAGAAAAATAGGTCCCTCTGTATGTGTATAGACTACCAGAACTCAACATGGTCACTATTAAGAATAAATATCCACTCTGAAGAATAGGTGACTTGTTTGACCAATTACAAGGAGGGACAATTTTCATCAAGGTTGACTTGAGATCTCGGTACCACAAAAAAGGGTGAGAGAAGTGATATTCCTAAGACAAATTTTTGAACTAGGTATGGTAAATTTGAATTTGGTGATGTCTCTTAGTCTCACTAATGCATGACTATATTCACGGACCTTATTAATAGGGTATTCAAGCCCTACTTTAATATGTTGTTAGTGTAGTTCATTGACGGTATCCTAATGTACTCCCAGAGTGAGAAAGGATGTATGGAGAACTTGAGGGTGGTGTTGTGAACCTTGAGAGAATAAAGACATTTTGCAAAATTTGACAAGTGTGAGTTTTTATTAAGTGAGGGTGCCTTCCTTAAGCATGTGGTATCAACTGATGGTGTTAAGGTTGACCCTAACAAGACAAAAGCGATGAGAAATTAGCTAAAGCCATTGATCGCTACAGACATTAGGAGCTTCATAGGCCTCACCGAGTACTATAGAAGTTTTGTGGAATGTTTCTCCTCTATTCCATCCCCATTATCAAAGTTAACTCAAAAGAAAGCAAAGTTCCTTAAATGCTACTATGTATGCTAATGCAGAATTCAGGATGTTTCATATTACTAAATGTCTTCAATGTTAACATATGATGTTCTACTAAGTATTTGCATGTGTTTTACATTGATAATGATGACCCCAATGATATGGGTTTGAATGATGAGGTGTGTTCTGATTTATATGTTTTGAATTAGCATATTTTCCCATAGTCATGCATGAACCACATGATTTATAAATGTTTTAACTTATGACTAAGGTCAAATCTTGCATGGTATATGATAAGTATGAGGGCATGAAAGGAAAATTTTAAACTGATCATTTGTTAAAGATATAAGTATGTTGAAAATGCCCTAAGAGATGTCGAAGGTCCCCAAGATAAAAGGACAGTTCTCACTTGTTGTTCCTTTATGTTTTGAGCTACTCTTAAGACTGCTACATAATTCTATAAGTGTCCTAATTTTACAAATAATATGTTTTAAAGATTTCATGAGATGACAAAGCATCAAATGAGGCATCTAGGTGGGGTTCAGTAAGGGAACCCTGGGAGCAACTCTTTTCCCCATTAACTATGTGCCACCATAGGAGTCGCTGTAGGCTAGGGTAAAGGATTCACATAGACCAATTATGTGATATGATGATGCATATGAAGTGACGGTGTTACACCCAACAAATGGTCTCCCTAAGCTAATGTACGGGGTTATGTTGGATTCCATATAGTAGCTCACATGGTCTTATATTTAAGTTATGGTACATTTCCACAAGGTTATAATCTATATCTTGGTTCCATCAGATTTGTTCTATTTATGCATTACTCTTTCTCATATTGAATGATATTCCTTATGCATACTTAAGCTCATGATGATATTACCTTTATTGTTCCATGCACATAAGTTTTTACTTATTAATGATGGCATTATAATATCATATTTGCATTGCATTTCATATACTTAGTAAATTTCAGAAGTTCTAACACATATTTTGCCTACATAATTTAAATATGTAGGGAAAGGTGCTCCTCCCTCAGCTCGTGGCTAATTCTTCTGACATTCAAGACTAGTTTATGTGTGGTGAGCCTTTAGTTTAGGACACCATCTATTTCCTTTCTTTCTATGCATTTTAGATTGATATATATGTTGGTTTCCAAAGTCTTTTATGTTCTATGATGTTGTTGTTTGGGATCTTTTCTATTTGAAGAAAATTGAGTGACACTAGTTTTGATATATCCATGGTCTAGTTGGTATGTTTATGGATCCCATATATGTTTCAAGATGTTGTTCTATTTCCAAACAATGTTCTTTAGACTCTATCCCATTTACTTCCGTACATTCATAAGTTTTATGACTATGTATGACTGATATGTTAACTTGGGTGAGGTTCCTATGGGTGTATCATTAGTCGTATGATGACTAGGCCCTAGGTTCTAGATGTTACACTAATTTTATCACAAAATAAATCTATTCTTCGGCATTTGAAGGTGGCATTAGTTGATTTTATAATGGATCACAAGAACTCAGACTTTGGTTCAAATATAGCCTCGGAGATTCTTACGAGGGATAAGCAGCTGCAAACTTCTCTATCATTCTCGAGTCTTATCATAGTTTTATGTAGGAGAGTCGGTGTATCATTTTTCAGAAAAGCTGATGTTGAGATCACTCTATCGATTTCCACTGATAAACTGTGTATTGAGGTAGAGTTACAATTTCATTTGGAGGACAAGACAAGTAAGACGCCAATGGATACTGCACCGGTAGTGTATATGGAAATTCTTGAGATAGGCACATCCGAGACTGTACTCAAGACTGGTATACCTTCTTCCCTACTCCAAAGCTATTCTCTCCTAATCTATCGCCTTAATCCTCTACCCAGCCTAAACCACAAACTTTTATAGCTCGACCATTGATAACGAGGACACTATTTACCATTTGGTCTAATTGGTCAAATCGACTTAGTATACGTGGGTCGAGTCCTCTTTGCCTGCTTTGATTGAGAGGGACATAACTGTTGCTTCCATTCCAATGCTTGATAAGGGTAAGAAGCAAAGATATATTATGGAGGTGAAGAATTCTATGCTTGATTCTTTGATGGCTGGGATAGTGTCTTTGGAGTCCAAGGGAGGTGTGACTGTTGATGTGATGGTCATAAAGGCTGATATTGATGTGTTGAACAAGGAGGTGGAAAATTTAAATTCTACCAATATCACTTAACTTTAGGGTTTGGTTGATGCACCTCTCGAGGCGGCTACTAGTTTGACTTTAGGGTTGAGAGTTATTAGGGAGTATCTCGTATCTTCCCTGGAGATCAATGAGGATGCGTTGGGGCTTGACATCCTTATAGAGGAGCATGGTAAGTTGACAGCGACAGAGGAGGCGATTATTATTGTCATTACTAGAGAGTTACTGTGGGATAGGTCTATGATTAGGACGAGTGGCTTGCCGATGCAGATAAGCTAATGCTTGCAGGGCCGTAGATGGGTGCACCAGAGTCAACTACTCTTGTTCCTTCTTTATAGATTACTATCAAGGACCAAAGAACTGGTTCCCCCTAACTCTTTTCCTGCATCCCAGCCACCACCAAAGAAAGAGTGATGTGGGGGACTATTTATCTCACTCCTTATTTTGATGGTTTTGATGATATGTTCTTGCGCATTGAGGACAATGTTTTTCTAGGAGGGAATGAGTATTTAGAGTCCTAGTTCATGATATTTAATTTTGTCATGTTTGGCTTAGATATTTGAGACAATAGGTTATAGGTTATGTTTTTATGTATTAGTTGGTGACATATAATTGATAATTCTTTACTTTTGTTTATAAATATTCTTTTTGTTTGATGGTCTCTAAATATTATTTTGGGTTGTAATAGTTAGTAAGTTCTTTTTATTACTGTGATAGATGTCTCTTTGGATTATGTGTGCCAAGTTGTTTTTTCTGTCCTTTGTGATTTGGCAAAATTCTTGTGAATATATGAAAAGCCATTTTTGAAAGGTTTTTCATGTCTCAAAGTCCTTTGGTATCCAAGTGTGGATCACCAATATCCTTAATTCAGATAGTGGCATAGCTGAGGAGCATGTATGACTCACCAATTAGTGCATGTCATGTAAATATGATCCATGCAAGGATTGAAAACATCTTGACTTGACTAAGTGAGTGTTAATGTGAGGATATGCAATGATCGATAAGTTGTGAATGTGTGTTTTCTAGTCGTTGTTGGAATTCGGCATCTATTTTGCCATCAAAGGTAAGGCATTCATTGAACAACATGGTTGTTGATACATAGAACTTGCCCGATTTTACTTAAAGTGCTAGCTTGATTGAATTCGGATTAGGAAGATTATCTTAGGCCTTTTTTGGTTTTCTTTTAAATCCACTATGCCTAAATAGCTTCTTTTGACATAAATTGTATCCCTAGTGATCCTCATTGAGCTTAAAGCCTTTTTGTCGGTAGCCATGTTACAAACCTTTAACCATAGATTGAAAGGATTACCCTTATTGTTGAACAATATTCCCTCCTTGAGCTTCAAATTGTGAAAATATTAGCCGAAGGCAAAAGTTGTGGGTGTAACAAGAAAGGGGTAAGAAAAATGGAGGAATTAATTTGTTATGAAAAAGAAATAGAAAAATACTTGAACAAGAAAAGGAAGAAACAAATCTATTTTTAATAGGAACTCTCCAAAATTTTTTAAAATGGTTGCATGTGGGACACCAAAGTATGATATCAAAAAAATAAACAAAATGATGTCATTAGGAAAAAGAAAGTGAATGAGGAAATAAAAAATCATGGGAGTTGTTTGTAGAGTTTAAGGAGGGTTTAGTCACTTGTTCCCAAATACTATCCTACTCATCCCCAAGCGTACATTAGAACCCTAACAAAGACCTTTGAAATTCTTATACGGATGAGATTGAGTAAACATTGATTGAGAATAAGGGCAAGCCTACGTGTAAAAACTTGCATGTCATTTCTATTTTTGGGAGTGCGAACGCTGCTTGATATTTGAAGTTATAGAGCTAAATAATGTGATATTATGTGTATAAGGACCTTCTTTGTTGTGAGGGCAACTTGCAGTGTTTCTTTGGCATTAATTAGCAACAACATTGGCAATGGTGAGGATAGCTTTGTCTTGACAACTACTAAGTCAGCTCTTGAAGCTTCAAAATAGCATAAGTGGTTTCTAGAAACTTTGAGGCTTGACAACAATGGGTGGAATGTATGTGCTGCTCTTTAAGGGACTTATTTTCAATCACTGTGGTTTGGATTGGTTTGTATTTGTCTTGCTAGAGGGCAAGCAAATGTTGACGGTGTTATTGATTCTGCATATTCTAATCGGAGCTTAAATTGCATAAAATATTATACTCGATGTGCTTTTTTGCATCAACATTAACTAAAATATGTACTTGATTCTAGGAATGTGTAAGCACGAAGGTACAAATCTTAGCAAAGTAGGACAAAAGGAGTAATGCAAAAAGGCGGTAGCAATTAACCGTTGCCAAATAAGTAGGAAATACATCAAATGGTGCAAATGACTGCCTTTTAATACAGTGTCCAACCTTAATTGTAAGGTCAAAAAGAGTGATGAAGTGTTCAATTCAAGGGATCACTGAAGTGATTCAAAGATCCACAGTGTTGTTGCTTAACATTGCAAAAACAAGCAAGAAAGAAAACAAAATATTATGTTCAAGAAGGCGATGTAATCAACAAATCGCCGAAGATATTTGGCGACGAACAGAAGCGGGACCTGAAGTTACAAATTCTGTAAGGTTTACTAACGGTTCAAAAGGGCGATCTCATTCACATTTCGTGGATCACTAAATGTGTTCAGTGATAGTTGACTTTGATCACCCAATGGTGAATCATGAGAAACTTAAGGGTATTCTCATCTGTGGTTTAAAAGGAAAGGGTGAGGACTTTCTAAAGTGTAAACTAAGATTTATCGGTACTTTAACTTACACGTTGTAGAAAGAGAGGGTACATTCATCTGAAAGTTCTTTTGGCTTGGAGAAGAGGGATTTGTACATTGCTTGGAGGTTAAGAATTGAAGAAGTGAAGAGAATTTCACATCAATTTTCTTTTGGAATCTAAATTCTATTGTCATGGATAATACCTTAGGTATCTCCATTTCTATTTTGAACAAGAGTGGCTAGAAACCCATGTTAGGGATGTGCTAAGTACTGAATGTTAATTCCTTACTATAGGTCTTTGATTTAATTAAGTACTATGCGCTAATTTGATGTGGGTTTGCATTTTCCTTCTACCAAAATTGTAAATCTATGGTTTAAAAAATAGATCCATGTTTAGATCTTTGAATATTACATGAAAGTGAATATTTCAAAAGGAAGGATTGTGCAATAGTCTTGGGTATCGCCTTGTCATCACTAGAGCTTCAAGGTCATGATGGCGCATACTAGATCCCACATACAGGCAAGACAACCCTGAGATCATGGTACCTGTCCCAAATCACCAATCATAAGACATACTAGCAATATAGCAGGAAACCAATCACATCGTACCAAGAATTTGGAAGTCACCTATACAGAGCTACTATAAACACAAAACCAAAGAAAAAACATATACATAGCCATAAATAGAATCCAAAATGAGTTCCTACATATACAAGCCAAAACTATAATGTACAATGCTAGTGTATGAACGCAAAAGATGGTCCAGGGAACAAAAGGAGACTATAGAATAACTGAATTTCTCGATGCACACCAAAGTCTCTTGAAGCATCCACAACCCTCTAAATCATCAACCACAGCTCGCACCTGGACATGTATCACGAATAGATGCAGACAAGTAGGGGTGAGTACCAATAAAAGGCACCTAGTATGCATCATTGGTAGTCTGAGTGTAATACAGTAAATATGGTAAGAACAATGTAACAAGATACTATAATGCTAGCTATCTGAAACCAGGTAAAAAGATAAGCATATCAAGAAAATGCTAAAACCCTAACTTAATAAACCCTAGCAATGGGGAATGATGTCCACTGACAGAACCCAAAGACCAAGTGTCAACTATGTCAGTGGAACCAAGTCAATCCACAGATAATGATAATAAATATAAATCATGTTGGTACGTGGTGCCCGATCCTATAGTATCATGTCAAATAATTGAGCAGGACCAGGAAGACCTAATTGAGTAGAATAGAGTAGTGTATAAGTAAGCAACTGACAAAACCAAGCGAAACCTATTAAACTGTCACATGGTTGCAGTATGGTGTTTTACGTGGGTGTAAGGCCCTAGTGTCTATGTTTGCATGCCAACTGGGCCCCCATAAGCCATAAGGTACACCTACACACAACCAAGAGGTGTATATGTGTAGGGAGATAAGAATCCATAATAGATAGTACGCCACCTTAACCAGTGCAAAATATAGTACCACGTGGGGCCTAACAACGTCAAACCATCACTTGGGACTTACAACCCCTAATTATCATCTAAGGCCTCAAAACTTCTTTTCGAATTGACCTCTCGTCAGGAAAAGAAAAATCACTAGTCAACCATGACCAATTGGTAAAAATCAAATTGAGTAATGCACCTAGGAACAATCAAAGAAGCTCTAACCCAGGAATAATCAAGCGAGCCTCCAACCTAGGAACTATCAAATGCATATGCAACCCAAGGACTATCAAATGAATCTTCAACCTAAGAAGAATCACTGCTCAATTGGTCCCTAAGGTCTGGATCTCTTAAGTCAATTGTGTATATATGCCATCATATTATCTCTAAATGCCGTAACCCTAGGGAAGCACTGGCTAAGGCCCATAAGAAGCAAATATCCACAAATATCACACATATCCAGAATAATGATAATAACCCAGCAGATAACTATAACAAGTAACAAGAGCAACAATAGATAAGCCAGCTGATAAATGTAATAAACAGCTATGGAAATAATCTACATGCTAGTTGTTAATGTAACAAGTCCCTAGAACAAGATGGAAGGTAAACCAATTGACAAATATACACAAACTCCCCATAATAATGGAAAACCCAATAGTTTCCCAAGGTATGGAATATATCTTACCATCCAAATTACAATCCCGTTAGTGACTAACTATGGGTACATCACCCCCAAAAAATCATAGTGCACAGTTACGAGCACAACCATCAACTAACCTCCTAGAATATAGCATTTTCCCTTAGTACCAAACAACCCAGCAAGTATACAAGTAGCCAAATTGGCATATTTCTCAACAGAAGTAGTATAAGACCGTGTCTATCCACAGAAAGGTTCCTTCTAGACCACAACAAATACAAGTACCTAGAATATCCATAAACAACCTAACCACTAAGTATAAAAGGTATCCAGAACAACAAGTATCAATAGAATCATACCAACAATGTTTTACAGCAGTAGCATGGAATATAGCCAACAACCAATCCCTCTAGCATTACATACCACTAGCATTAGCTCACTCACACAGATAGGAAAGCATTAAGCAAGGTATACATACCAATCACGTGGCATAAGTTTACTTTTAACCTTCACCATGCTCATTCCCAGTTTAACACTACTACAACACAGTAGGAATAATAGTTACAGCTAATACAATTCAAAACTGTAATCACAAGCCCAAGTCATTATATATATCATAAACTTGACAAATCTTAACCATATACAGACATATACTGCATGTTTTATCTTAGTCTAGGAGAAGAGGAACCTCAAGCAGGATATAATAATAGCATGAGTAGCAAGCAACTGGAACATACTAAATAGAAAGTAGGTATCAATATTAGTAGGCCCAGTAGGGAAAATAAATAATTAAATAGCCAAATATGTGTACATAGGTAGTGTCAATGCTTAACTTACCTCAGTCGCGCTTTATCTCACCATTACAACCTTTAACAGAAGCATTATAACCCAAAAAATCTTAAAATCTAGCTAATAGAACAAACACAGGTATTATGGAGTCCAGACAGTTATAATAGTCTCAACATCATGCATATACACTTTACTCAGGAATCTCCTAAAACAAGCAGGCTGTCACTATACGTTTTAACTTAGTCCAGAAGTAAGGAAAGCCTAACCTACTTATAAAGCAAATCCACGTGCTCTAGATCAATCCACGCGAGTTTTACTTCTCCTGTCGCATCCAAATGCCACTCAACTGTCAAAACATGAATCTCTAGGTAAATATGAATGTTCTAGCTATAATATCTTAATAAATGGAGGAAAATACATAAATTGCAAATAAAATAGGTAAAAGTGGGGTCCACTCATAAAATACCAAACGAACTCTCATGAAATGGTGTATTCGCTTTGAGTCTATGGACATATATTAAGCTCAAACGAGGCTCAGAATAAGGAGGAGTAACAAAAAAGAAATCACATGAAATTTTTTATCGAAAAACATTACTTAATGTAGCTTCCCAATCAAATTATTCAAAAATATAATCAAACCAATATAATGCAAACAAACCACAGTTTTCTTCTTAAATTGTAGTACAATTTAAACCTAAAATTTACTCAATTCCAATAAGAAACGATTGATATATCACAACACAAATGTCTCGATAGTTTACGGTAATACAATTAGCGAAATAGTAATTTTACGTCAAAATGCATGCAAAAGATAAAATTCAATTTCCCCGTGATGTTCCTCGCGAAATTCAGTAGAATCTAGCATTTTGAATCACTTAATTTTCATTATATAGCCAAAGTTATGGCAGCTGGAAAGTTACTCTGTTTTGACTCACGTGGCTGCCTTTATAAGGCACGTTACTGCTTGCCATGGCACATGCCGATGCAGACCTATGCACCCATGACATGCCGCCATGCGGAGGGTTGCTATATTGTGGCATCAAGTATTTCAAAAACTTCTCTTGAGCATTCTAAATCCATCTATTGTCTGTTTTACGCAAATAAACATATAATTATATGGTTTTCGACGTTCTGGATCCAATCGTGCGGTCAAAATTCCCAGCGGAGTTTTCAATGATAAAATGAGGGACCCACTTATTTTTAGATAATTTTCGCTAAAATAACTGAGGGGGTCGCAATGTATTTGGACGTCCCTGTCCTCCAACGAAAGGTCATTTTAGACTAATTTCATTAATTTGGAGATGATCGCTCTATGAAAATACCATTTTTGAGTACGTTAACTAAGGTTTTTTCCGAAAATCACTTTATAGCTCCTTTCCAAGTTGATATCATAAATTTACAATTAAATCCACGCCAAAACAAACAAGACCTGGGACAACCATGCTCCTATCCTATTTTGACAACTCCAAAGCAAATAGAACGCGTCCAAATTCCACTTCTAACTCGTTTACAAGGACTTTACTAGAAAACTCATTTTACAGTTAGAATCTCTCATCCAATTTGAAACCGCACAAAATTCTCAAAAACTTCATCCAAGAACCACCCTAACAGTATGAACATGTCAAAAATATTTTGTAGTCGCTATGTATATGCTCAAACTGACGAGCAAATCATGGAAACACAGAAATGACCTTGAGGGTACAATATCCCCTACTAAAATAATGTTTGTCTGATAAAGTTTAAGGCATACATGAAGTCCTAAATAAACTGGGGTGCAGCACTGCTTGTCAATATCTTATTCTCAAGTAGCCTCCTTAATCAGTCGATGTCACAACTATACTTTTACTACCGGTACAACCCTAAAACACCACTGCCCAACATATATAGCTGCAAAGACTCCTAGTTCTTCAACAAAAATAAAATGGTCATTTAGCTCAACTGAATTATAATGAAATAGTTCAAATTATCTATATATAATGGTGCATCATTGACACCTGAAAGACAGAATGTATAACAAACTATACTAATGGCGTAACTGACTCATATACAGCAGGCTCAACTCGCCTTAGAATCTGGAATGGCCCAATCTATCTCAGGCTAAGCTTACCCTATTAACTAACCCTATTACCCCATTTCAGAGGCAATACTCGCAAAAATACTTTTGTCAGCAGCCTTAAGCATGTCCGAACTCCTACTCGAAACACATAGAGATGTACCCAAGCTCACAATAAGAAGTAAATATGACCAACATAGCCATGCTTAGTGTCAAGCAATAGGCTTTGCAACCTCAACTAATTGGAGGTATAACAATCCATTGGTATATACAAGATAATTAGTGTAGCAATTTCTGCGAGGTCTTCACAAGTCAATCACTCATCCCATCAACTCAACCAGATAAATTGTAATAGGAACAGGCTAGGTATACATTCCCTCAATAACCCTCGTAGATATCCAAGTAATCACACTCACCAATAATTATGGTCGTACTTCTCATACAGAGACTTAACACTGTTTCCTATTTCTTACTCAACCAATCCCTATATATTAACAACAAATGGCTCACTGTCTAACCAAAATAACTGCAGACAATAGCTAATGTAATCACATATACATGTAAGAGGCCTAGCCCCTTTCCCTTGCTGTTCAATCAGTTAATCAATTATAGCAACATAAGTGATCATAAACGTGGTAAATAGTTAGAACATTATCCTAATATAACAAATCATTTCCATAACAATTATCAGTAGCTTCGAAATGACGATAAATATCAAGGAATGGAATAGATAATTGACATATTCATCATCCACACTCGTGACAACAATCAGACCTTCACAAGTACAACAAATACACAATATATTATCCACCGGTAGACTCTCCATAACTTTCTCCGCATGCAGACACATATATCACCTATCTAGTTATCGGTCTTAGTAGCTAGCATAATTTAGTCATAAGTATAATACCATGAGTAAGGGAGGTAAAACACTCATAGTCAACAGCCGCTGACCACAAATCTCGATAACTAGTACTACCACGAACTAACATCATACAACTTATAACCAATATTCCAAATCCACCTTAACACATATCATCACAACTAAGCAAGATCCAACAATTCCAGTATTGAACAAGTCAACCATAATTATATAGCATTTAACAGATCAAACCCTAACATATAGGCCCTCAACAGGTCCATTGTAACAAATGCAACTAACAAATAGATGTCATTAGATCCATGATAAAACAGGGGCATTAATAGCCCAACAAACATAATTAGTAACTCATAATGTTCACAATGGATACATCTGTAATCTCTTGAATATCCCCCACCTTAATTCTCAATTCATGGGAATTTGACCTCTATAGGCAAATCAACCTCTCCCTTTGGCAATAACCTAGTAATTCAGCCAAAATATATCTAAAACTCCCAATTACATGAATTGACTTTGCCATAGAAGCCTCAACTATCATATCTCAACCAAGTCCCAAGCATGCCAAACATTTTTTCAGTACAAAGTTTAAGCTATAGTATAAAGCATAGTCTCATTTGATATTCCACCAATAGGGATCTGCAACAATTCTAAAGACATATCATGTATAGTAGGGTAACCATCCCATTATAATCATCTATCACAGCGTCCTAAGGAGCTAATCAATCCATACAAAAGATAAAGTCAAAATATAGCCCCTTCCAGCAATATCAAGTCTGCACAAATATCATAACTCAAAAGAATAACCATGCATGAGTTGCACACCTGATCTCCCGGTAAAGAATACCCTAATAAAGTCAATACCCCAATCCAGGACAAAAGAGACTCGAAACTCATGCCTAAGCAAGTGGCGAAATAGACAATACATATAACAATGTAGAGCCCAGAACAAATAAAGTCAAATTTGGTTACTTGTGTAAAAATAGTAATGCCTGTAAATCGACTAATCTAATGCCTCATCCTCTAACTGAACTGGGGTGGCATCAGTATGTCCCTAACAACCTCTATCACTAGTGTTGTCTCTCATTTTAACTCTATTGCCTCTACCAATACCACTGGGATACTTTTGTGTGTCACATTTATCGTGTTATTGCTAGGTCCAAGGTTCAGACCGTGACAACAATGGTATCAGAGCACATGATTTGAAAGCATCTTAGCAATCAAACATGTCATGTCTAGTAGAGTCTTATTCGTATTTATGCAGAAGGACACATCTACGAATAGGAGGCTACAAGATTTTTAAGAAAATTTTTCTTCTTTTATGATCTATGTTATGCTCTTAAAACTCCCGTATACTAACGTTTATCCCTTGGTATTTTGATAAATGGCTCCACAATGTGCTCCTTTGCCTAGGGGAGGTAATGCTAATGAGGACCAAGTTCCTTTAAATCCTTAATCTCTTAAGGCACTTAAGTTGATCAAGTTTCCAATAAAGAGTTTAGGTTTGCTCTCACTATATTGGCTCAAGTGTCGCTTCTCTAAAGACTCTAACTCTGGCTTCAAGGATAAGAGATTTAGCTAGGATGAGTTCCCCAGAGCGTCATGGTTCCAAGACTGATGGGGCTCCATAAGAGTTCATTGATGATGTCTCTGAAGTGGTGGAAATTATGGTGGTGTATTTTGAGGAAAAGGTTGCATATCAACTTAAGGGAGTTGCTTAAATTTTGTTTACTTAATGGAAGTCTGAAAGAGTTAAAGAAGGGTTTGTTAGTTGGGAGATGTTTAGGACTTCTTTTTTTTATCGTTTCTTTCCACTTGAACTAAGGGAAGGAAAAGTTATAGAGTTCGTTAGAATAATCCAAAAGGTAGAATATGGCTTGTCCTCGGATGATAGGACTCACTATAGGAAACTCTTTGAAAATCAAGCTAGTTGTCAAGAGGTTTCTGAAGATAGTCCCCTGTCGCTACATGGTTAGATAATGTAGGCAAAAAATATGTGTTAGCACGTTTGAATGTAGTAAATACATGGGCATGCAAATGCTTAAGCATTTATCAACCTGTAACATTGTTAGATAACAAAGGCAAATATGTAGAAAGAAGCATATGGAGAACAATAAAATATCCATATGCCATGAAATCAATGATGCATGATGAATGCCATAATACTTCAACATAGGGAAATGGGACCTTAACCAACATCTCAAATCCATGCGAGCTAGTAAATGAATTCACCTGATGATTCCCATCAGATGAGAGTAGACTACTTGCAAAAGGTAGCCTACACCACACCTTATGACTAGATCATTTTGGTGTGATGGCCACTCTCTTTATGAACCGATCATTTCAAATGGATTTCACAATCTCTCTGAAAGATGCGTAAATATATACCTGCGCTGGCACGTAGTTATGAGAAAAGAGACTTTACTTAAGGACCCCTTAATTCGAGCACCATCTCCAATCTCATTCGGTGCTAATCCATCATCCCATGGGTATACATATGCATATACGTGCTTTAAAAGGAGGACGAGTCTTTCCCAAACTTCATCCTACATACTTAGATTTAAAAGCCGAACATACTTCATAATCAAGCATACTTGGGCTAAAAAGCCAAATCATATTTTATATCATACTTTCATTCAGAAGAATAGATTATTCATACTTGTACGTGTTTGTATAAACACCCACAATGGCTAAACAACCATATCATATACATTATATGATCACATGGCATGTTATACCCATACTTCCATGGTTAGGTCTTAACCCACATCATAAACTTTATGAAAAATAATGTCCATATATGCATACGCCATAAATGATGAGAGAATATCATGGAAAATAGAGATTCATAAGTAAAATAACATTATAAGACGAAATCAAAGTAAATCCACGAAGAAATCTACAATTAACGCATATTAGGAATTACCCATGCGTAGGTTCAACATTTAAAGGGACATGCATATTCAAACATTTATAATATCAATGCAATTCAACATAATAGAGATTAAATAACTCTACAAACATCAATTAAATACAACGCATACCTCAATTTAATCAAATCAAGACTAATTTAAAAGACCCATATTCTAAGTAAGCATAAAATGTATAATTTAAGAAGTATGAAATCTTTAGGTTTTGATGGTTGAAAGGGACCATGAATCAATCCCATATAACTTAGATAACTAGAAGAATGAAGAAGAAATTGAATTGAGAAGAAGGCCATCGTTGAATTTCCATGTTTAATCTTCAATGGTACACTTGAGAGAAGTTCTTAGAAGAAAGAAATTTCTAGAGTTCTAAGTGTAATGAATAAATATGAATATGAATTAAAGAGTATATTTCTTTTCAAGGGTTTTGGATAGGTTAGAAATCACAAGCAACCCTTAGAAATAACCAAAATTACTAGAAAGCCATTACTGAAACGAGCACTAAAAAGTGTCCGGGGGTCTTGTGGTGGAGAACCACGACTTGTGCAGAGGACCATGAATTATACGAGGGTCCACAGTAAGGGCCTTCGGACACCTAACAAATTTTAGACTAAGGACTTTTCCACTGAAGGCTCCACGATTCATAAAACGATACACGGTCTGTACATAGGTCCAAGTTCTTAGACGGTGATTTAAGGACATGGCCTTCACAAGACCTCACCACGAGACATGGTGTGTTTTATGGTCTGTACAAGAGTCCGTGGTGGGTTCGTTAGCCATATAGTAGCTTTTAAGCCAAAGGCACCTACCACGAGCCACTACCGCGGCCACTGGTGAGCACCACGAGCCATGACGAGCTTAGTGGAGGTCCACTTGGTCTAAAACTCCACCACAAGCCAAAATACATCATAAACAAGGCCAAGGACCACCCCTAGGAACCATTTATGACTTGTGCACCCCCTTTCACGGCTCATGTAGCTGACCATGGAGTGTCATTTGTGGTCAAAACTCCCAGAAATCTTGATTTTTAGGTCTCATCAAGGCCTCTCGAGGTCCAGATGCTTACATCTTCTCCTTCTTGGGAACATTCGTCCTGGATTGGGTTTGAACATGGCTTGAACATAAAACATATGAACATGGGATGATAATGCATAACTAATTTCTTAGAAATCATAAAATCATTAAAACTCATGTCAAAAACATCCTTTGAAACATTTTCATGGACATGTATGCATGTCATGCCATTAATCATAAGAGTGAAAGAATTAGGACTATTGAGAATCTGGAGAACCTAATATCTTAGGCTTGAGTAGATTGTAAAAGATAGGGATACATCCTCATCATGTCCATGTCTGCCTCTAATGTAGCACTCTCCATATATTGATACCTCCAAAGAACCTTTACCAAAGCCACCTCCTTGTTGCGAAGCCGTTTCACTTGCTTATCAAAATTTCAACCGAAAACTCTTCTTAGGAAAATTCCTCTTAAATATCAACACCTTCCAAGGGAATAATCAAATTAGGATCACAAATCAACTTTCTCAACATAGATACAAAAAAATCGGGTGAATAGAACTCATATTCAAAGGCAAACCTAATTTATACGCCACCTTGTCGACCTACTCAACTATCTCATAAAGTCCTACAGATTGAGGACTTAGCTTGCCCTTATTTTTGAAAAATATTACACCCTTCATAGGTGAAACCTTCACATACATCCAATCACTAACATTGGATTCAAGATCTCTCTTCCTAACATTCGAATATGACTTTTGGCTTCTTTGAGCCATCTTCAACCTTTTCCTAATTAACTTCAATTATTACATGGACTTCCACACCTATTGGGGCCAGTCAAAGCCATTTCCCCTAACTTAAACCATCCCACGGGGAATCTACGTCTTCTCCCATATAGAGCCTCAAACGATGCCATACCAATGCTAGCATGAAAACTATTATTTTAGGCAAAATCAATCTCAATTATCCTTGAATTCCAAGTCACAAGCTTTCAACATGTCTTCCAATGCTTGAATTTTCCTTTCATCTTGTCCATCAATTTGAGGGTAAAAAGAAGTACTTAACTTCACCTTAGTGCCAAGCCATTTTGGAAATGATTTCCAAAAGTGAGAAGTAAATTGGGTGCCGTGATCCAATATAATAGACCTAGGTACACCATGCAACTTAACAAACTTATGGATATACAACCTTGCATTATCTTTGGCATTGAAAGTAGTCTTGATTGGTAGGAAATGAGTCGATTTAGACATCCTATCATCGATAACACAAATATAATCAAATTACTTTCAAGTTCAAGGCAAACCTACCACAAAATCCATGTTGACATCTTCCTACTTCCAAGTATGAATCTCAATATCTTGAGCAAAACCATTAGGCTTGTGTTGTTCTACCTTCACTTGTTAACAATTAAGACATTCAAATACAAACTTGGCTATGTCTTTTCTTATACCATGCCACCAATACACTTCCCTCAAATCTTGATATGTTTTGACTGATCCCGGATGTATAGAATAATGAGAGTTATGGGCTTCATTCATGATCACCTTTCTAACTCAACATCAAGAATGCACAACCGATCATGGTATCGAACTACACCATCTCCCCCTTCGGAGAAAAACTCCATCTTCTTTTTGGCAACCAATTTCTTCAACTTAACCAAGGAAGGGTCCAAGTCTTGTTTTGCCTTGACATCAACAACCACAGAAGACTCAGCCCCATTCTAGACATGAATACCAACATCACTAGAGTCAGCCAACATAACATCGAATCTAGCCAAGTAATGAACATCCTTTACTAATTAGTTCTTTTCTTCATCAACATTAGCCACAATACCCATAAATCGCTTACTAATAGGACCGACTACAACATTTTCCTTATCAGGATGATGTTGAACACGCATGTCATAATCTTTAAGAATAATCTTTAAAAATCTCCAACCACCTTCTTTCCCTCAAGTGAAGATCTCTTTGGGTGAACACATATTGCAAACTCTTGTGATCGGTGAAGACATCAACATGAACTTCACATAAATAATGTCTCCAAATTTTCAAAGAAAATCCACAGTCTCCAACACAAGATTATGGGTCAGATAATTTTTGTAATGCACATTCAGTTGCCTTGATGCATATGCTAAGTTACCATATTGCATAAGCACACAACCAAACCTAATCCATGAAGCATCCAAATACACTACAAACCTATCTAAGTCGTCCGATAAGGTCAAAATAGGAGCTGATATAAGCTAATTTTTCAAAGTCTGAAAACTTTTCTTGCACTAATCTGACCAACTAAACTTCGCTTTCTTGTAAGTTAACTTAGTCAATAGAGATGCAATGGATGAGGAATCTTCAACAAACCTCTTATAAAGGTCTAGTTCAAGAAAATATTGAATTTTAGAAGGAGTCAATGGTTTGGGCCAATTCTTCACGATCTGAATCTTCTTTGGGTCAACCTTAATGCCATCATCGGAGACCACATGACCAAGAAAAGCTACTTCGCCCAACCAAAACTTACATTTACTGAACTTGACATACAGTTGCTTCTCCCTGAATGTTTGATAAACCAATCTTAAGTGATCCATGCGCTCCAGCTCATTTCGAGAATAAATCAGAATATCATTAATGAGACAACCATAGAACTATCAAGAAATAGCTTGAGCACCTGATTCATAAGATCCATAAACATAACTGGAGCATTTGTCAAATCATATGACATCACCATTAATTTAAAATGCCCATACCTAGTTCAAAAAGATGTTTTGGGAATATCACATTCCCTCACCTTCAACTAATGATAATTGAAACGACGGTCAATCTTCGAGTAATGGGTCATTCCTTGAAGTTGATCAAATAATTCATCAATCCTTGGTAACAAAATTTTATTCTCTACGGTCATGTTATTCAATTGCCTATATTCAATGTACATTCAAAGTGACCCATCTTTCTTTCTCAAGATTAACACTGGAGCACCCCATGGCAATATACATGGTCTAATAAAGCGTTTCCCTAGCAAGTAGTGCAGCTTATCCTTCAACTCCTTTAATTTAGTTGGCACCTGATGGTAAGGAGGAACAAAAATAGGGTGAGTATCTGATGTGCTGTCAAGAAACAACACATTTGATACCTAAAACAACAAATTTTGTGAGTTTTTAATGCGACTTTTTATGGTTTTTATGTGTTTTTGTTTTGTTATTGCAGAAAAGATAGGTTGGCATAATTTTTGGAGAAAATTATAGATTTTGCTAAAATGAAGGACATACGAGCTCACCTACGAGTCATAGCCCAAGTTACGAGTCGTAGGGTGATCTCATATCTAAAAATAGAGAGAAAAAATTAGAAATTTGCTAAGCGGAGGTCAGCTTTATGAGGCCACCCTATGAGTCATAGTTCTCAGTATGATTCGTATTGTTGGACCCATAGCAAGAAATAGATGCAAAATTTTGGACTAAAAACTGAAGGGCTAGACTATGAGAAGAACATATGAGTCATAGCTCAAGCAATGACTCGTACTAGTGGATCGTAATAGTCATGTACAAAATGCGAAGTTCTTGATACGAGACCCTAAATATGACTCGAAGGTCACCCTATGAGTCGTACCCGTGAGACCTACCTGCTACTAGCTGTCTTTTCTGTGCAATTTTTAGGGTTAAGTTTGTAAATACTATATATACTTTATGTTAGGGTTTATTTAAGAGAGATATTCCAGACTTGAGACTTGGATATTCTCTCTAGAATATTTTTGGGTCGTAGTGTGGATTCTTATTTTCGACTGGAAAACCCACATTTGGGGATTGCAAATCTTACATTGTATTCAATCTCCATCTACCAAGTTTGTGGTTTTAAACTTGCGGTGTTATCTATCTTCATTGCTTTGGATAAAATTCTAAACTGTGTTTTGTATTTGCATACTTGTTGGTTTGCCTTAGCCATGAATAGCTAAGCACCCACAACTTGGGGTTGTGGGAACATGTGTAGTTGACTTGAGATAACCTAGATTATTTGCATTTCTTTGATTGGGGTTTTGTACGTATTGTTTATTTCCCTTCATTTTGATTGTTGTATGGTGGTGGTCAACACTAAATCCCACCTACTATCACAATCATGACCAAGGTAGTGACGAATAGGAAAAGGAAAGTAAATGATAGAATTCGATTGATGTGTTCTCATATAATCAATAAATCCTGACCAAGAGGAGGTTGAATGGGATAATGCGTAATGGTTAGTTGGCACACCATGGTTTCCCACTATGCGCCATGGTGAAATTTGACCTTCACTTTCACAAGACGACTTGAAGAAGCTAAAATACCATCCTGCATGTGAATTCCTAATTATAGTTATTTTGTCTAGGGTAATCGAGTCAATAAACCATGGGAAAAATAATTCCTAAGTTCCCCTAAATTTGTGTGTTTCTTCACATAGTTGCATAGTGTTTACTTTATTTCTATTTTTATATCACAACCCCCCCCCCCACCATTTGGATATTTTATTTAAATGCTCAAAATGATTGATAGTGAATTCCTATAGTCAAGCCCTGTATTCCCTGGGGATTCAACCCTAATCTTCAGCTAGGTTAATTGCTAATAGCGACTTGTTTCTTATTGAAGCGTGAACATCAGTATCCAGAAAGAGATCTATGCAAAAGTTCATTCCACTGTCGAGAGGAATATCAGTCAAATCTTTGGGAAAGACAATGGAAAACTCATTAACCAATGGAACCGAAGCAATAGTAGGTGACTCAGATTCCATATCTCTAACCTTCAGTCATGATAGGTTCTCCCTTTAGAAACATCTTTTGGGCTTTGATATATGAGATAAACCTGGCTATAATAGTAGAGTCACTTTCCCTATATTCAAGAACAGGCACATTTGAAGTTAGTCCTTCCAAGTTCTACAATAAATTGAGGCATATAAAGCATGAAACCAATCCATTCCAAGAATAATATCAAAATCAAACATCTCAAGTTCCACAAGATCACATTGAAGGGCTTTATGCAAGTCAGAGACAGGACAACCCCGATAGACTCTTTGGGCAACAATAGACTTACCCACAAGAGGATAGACTGAAAAGGACTCCCTTAACATTTTAGGACTCAAACAAAACTTGACAGGAAAATGAGGTGTCACAAAATATAAATTCACACCCAAATCAACTAAAGCATAAGCGTCAAATTCAAAAACTTTTAACATACCAGTCACTACATCCAGAGTCTCCTCTACTTCTAATCGAGCATGCAAAGCATATAACCTATTGTCTTTAGGTGCACCACTATGTGGATCTCATTGCTGGCCTTGATCAACATGGACCACTTGACCCTCATCCTTCTTGTTAGCTTTAGGACAATTAGCAACTTTTTGGCCCATAACATCAAACCCAAAGCAATGAGCGAAACTTTTTAGGCTTGCACCTGTGTGATTCTTCCCACGCATTTTACATTAAGGGAGTATTGGCCAACCCCCAACTTGTGCCTTGCAAGGAGGAACTCTGGAATTGGAAACCCTTGCATTTGAATCTTGACCCTGTTGGAAGTGACCATATCTACAACCACACTTAGAGTTGGAGAACCCACTAGCATAACAGGCTCTCTTTAAATCATTCACCTTACTCTCCTTGAGCTTCTCCTGTTCAATCTTTTCCGAATAGGCTGTAAGCCTAGAAATATCCAAATCCCAAATAAGCATAAACATTTCTTCACAACAAAATAAGAGATCCCAGAAATAAATTTGTGCATTCTTGCACGAGGGACTAGCATACGAGCATACTTGGATAGCTTTGTAAAATTTGATGGCATATTTCCTCACACTTATAACTTATCAGACATTGATAAATTCTATCATATTGGTTTCCCTAAGCCCAAGAAGGAAGAAATGGTCCAGAAAGCAAACTTAAACACTTCCCAACAAATCTTATCATCATCAACCCTCTTTATCAACCATTGGTTGTACCACACTTCAGATATCCTTCAAATGATAGGAAACTAGTTCACCTTTCCATTATAAAGTCACCTCATAATATTTAACACCTTAGAGAGTTCATAAATGATGTCATGGGCATCCGCATCAACTATTGACCTATAAACCTCTGGAGGTTTCGTCTGGGTAAAATTTCTTTCTCTAGTGCTAGAGTGGAGACTTAGGGAGGAGGATTGACCTGCCTATCTTGGTTGGTCACCACTTAGGAAAGCGTGGAAAAGGTTCTCTAGAATATATCTTGAGAAATCGGCTCTCCTAAAGGCTATCGAGGGACTTGGTTCTCATTAATTGAGTCCTGTCTCGGTAGAGGGGCTCTTCTTCGAGGATATTTTGTAAGGCATCAAGGATACCGTCAAAGTTAAGAGGTCTTAAGACATGGTGCAAGGCATGATATAAGACATGAAAAGGTGAGACAATTCTTAAAATGCCATCATAGCCTCCCACTCATACGTATTGTGTATTTCACACCCATGAATAGTTGGCACGACATGTTGGACTCTGAGGATAATTTATAAAACTAGTGCTTTGATATGAAACTTCTCATGACTCAGGCATAGGTCCTAGGAGTGACAAAGTGAATAGGAACCCGAGAGTACCCAAATAAGCCTCATAAAATTAATATATTATCAGTTCAGAAGCACAAAATTAAACAATAAACGCATAGTTCTAGGAGATGAGTAAGTATGACTGACACTATAGGGATGTCATAGGGATAGGAATTTACATGGATTCACATAGCACATAACACATAAGAACTAAGAGGCGGGTAAGTGAGTCATGTTATGGGGATGTCATAGGGATAAGGATTTGCATGGATTCATATAACACATAGCATATAAGAAGTAAGGGCAAGTAAGTATGACTCATGTTATTGGAGTAGAAGGGACTTAAGACTTTTCATAGTTCCACATATCATCATGAACATATCATCAACAGTGAGAGGTAGCCATAATCATAGTCTCCACAAGTGAAATAACATAACATATAAAAATCCCGTACATAAAGTTTACATTATATCTAACAACGCCTCTAAGTTATAGAATAGGACGGGGGACAAGACATGCCCGGGGATCGCCCTCAAAGTAAAGACATAAAGCATCATAACATAGAAGGTGAATGAAGGTGGCTTATCCTTAGCTGATAGGACTCACCACAAACAATTCTTTGTCAATAAGCTAGTTGTCAAGAGGTGGATAAAGATGGTATTTTGTCCCTACATGGTTAGATCATGTAAGCAAAGAGTATCCATTAGTATGTTTGGATGTACTCATTATGTAGGAATGCAAATGCTTATGAATTTATCACCCTACAATAAATGTTAGTTGACAAGGGAACATATATAAAAAGAAGTATATAATATCAATATGCCATGAAGGCAATGATGCATGAATGACATAATACTTCAACATATACAGACAGGACCTTAATGACATCTCAAACCTATGCTAGCTAGTATGTGAATTCTCCCGATGAAAGTCTCCCATCGGATGACAGTAGACTACTTACTAAAGGTAGGCTATACCACGACTTACGCCCCGATCATTTCAGTGTGATATCCACCTTCCTTATGACCCAGTCATTTTGGAAAGCTTTCATAATCATCTGACAAAAGAGGTATAAACATATACCTATGTTGGCATGTAGTTATGAGAAAAGAGACTTTACTTAAGGACCCTTTAGGTCGAGTCCCCATCTCTAATATCATTCAGTGCTAAGCCATTATCCCACAGGTATACATATACATATACATGCTTTAGAAAGAGAATAAGTCCTTCCAAAACTTTATCATGCATATTTAGGCTTAAAAGCCAAACGTACTTCATAATCATGCATACTTGGGCTACAAAGCAAAAAATCATACTTCATGTCATACTTTCATGCATAGGAATAACTCATTCATACATGTACATGTTGGTGTAAACACCTATAATTGCTCAAGGGGCTATATCATAGACATTATGTGATCACATGTCATGTCGTACCCATACTTACCTTGAAATCATATTCATCAACATAATTAGATTTTAACCCATATCATAAACTTCATGAAAAATAGTCTCCATGTATGTATATTCCCTGAATGATGAGAGAATAGTATGAGAAATAGAGATTCATATTTAAAATAGCATTATAACATGAAATAAAAGTAAATCCATGAAGAAATCTATAATTGAAGCATATTAGGAATTACCCATGCATAAATTCAACATTTAAAGGGACATGCATATTCAGATCTTTTTAATATCAATACAATTCAACATAATAATGCTTAACTTTAATACAACCCATATCTCAATTTAATAAAATCAACACCAATTTAAAAGATCCATATTGAAAGTAAGCTTGAAATTCATAATTTATGAAGTAAGAAATCTTTGGAGTCTTCATGGTTTGAAGGCACTAGGAATCAATACCACATAACTTATGTACCTATAAGAATAATGAAGAAATTGATTTGAGAAGAAGAACCTCCTTCCATTTTGAAACAAACCCAAAAAGTGCTTGAAAATGTGCCTCGGAAGTGCCCAGATTCAGAATTTCAATATATCTTAAAATATGCGCGTGATATTAAAAATTCAACTTTATATTCTTAATCAGGGGAAAATTGACTGGGAAATGGATCTAACCCCAATTTTTTTGTTGAAATGATTCCAAAAAGTGATGGAAAATGTGCCTCAAAAGTATCCGAAATCATAATTTCAAAACCCCCCAGTGTAAAATTTACCTACGCGATTTCCGCATTGCGAACTAGACGTGGACCTATGTATTTTGTTTCCAGTGATTTTTATCTCATTCCAAATTTTTGGGTCTTAGGTCTAAGTCTTCCTATGCGTGAAAATACCTATACTAAGCCATATTTCACCTACATATCGTCGAGAAAATTCCAAAATACACTCTCAAACACTCAGACTAATATTTCCCTCAAAATTCAAGTATCCAAATCTCTTCTGAATCTTAGGGAATTCATCCAAGATTCAAGTCTCCATTCAAATATTCTCCAAGAAATTCTCCAAAGCTAAGGTATGTGGGTTGCAACCATTAGGTCCTTTCACCCATGGTGCCAAAGCTTCCTCTTGACCTAAGATACATACATCTAAGTTGATAATGCATATGAGTTTTTCTGTTATGAATTTCACTATGAACTATGTTGGGGTTTTGTAAAGTGTTTATGCATATTTTATGTTATGAATCATAGATCTATCTTACAATTTGATGAAGGGTTTTGATGTATATTATATGATGGTGATATCGATTATTGGTGGGATGATTTACTTTAAGATTTCTTGTGTGCTTTCAGTCTTTTATTGTATGGTTTTACAATAGCATTGCAAACCCACAAAGTGTTCTGATTAAATATCCGATTATGATTTCTCGAGGAAATTGAAGGTCTAATGCATGTCTTCTGAGATGAGTGACTTTCAAATGATGAAAGGAATTTTTTATATGATAATCTCCAATATTGTGTTGGAAATTGACCATGCCCCACTCAGGGAATTGTGATCCCTAGTAACCAAGTCGAGGAGTTTGTACTATGATAACCGGGTTGAGGGATTTGTACCTCAAACAGCATGGGTGGTAGGGTGAGACAGACCATGAACCAATCAAGGGGTTTGTACGTTGATAACCGGGTTGAGGGGTTTGTACCTCAATCACCATGGGTAGTAGGGTGAGATGATCCACCAACCAATTGAGGGGTTGGTACCTCAATAGACTAAAAACTCTATAATGATGGTCACTTCTTGCACACGTATTATGTTCTATGTAAGCATGATTTACTTCAAGCATCTTCCATGCATGTCATCTTGTTATATGCAACTCATTGCCTATGCTTATGCATTTCGATTATGTTGTTTATCTCTTATTGCATTCCATCCTGCATACTTAGTACATTTAAACGTACTAATGCATAAACAAGCCTCTTTACAAGCATGGTATCGGAGCAATAGGTTATTAATGGTCCTCGGCATCCAACACACCTTGTCAATTAGAGTCTTTTTCATGGTTCTATTGTGCACAACAACTATGACCAAGAGGCTATGAGGCATTTTAGGAAATTTTTCCCTACTTCATGTTCTAAGTCGTGCTATAGAGTTGAAGTAAGGTTTTTCTTCCTTAATGATTATACTTTTCTATGCTAGATCACATGTAATACAAGAGGAAGGAGAACCTGCACTCCAAAGAACAATCGGTTTACGGCGAGCTCCAGAATGCTCTATCTTTGCAAGATGAAGTTGTGGATAACCAAGCCAACCAAGGGTCCTAAGACCCTCATGCTCCTATACTACTATCTCGGGTGAGGGATTTTACAAGGATGAATTTACCAAAAATTTATGGGTCTAAGGTAGATGAGGATCTCATGAGTTCATTGATGAGGTCTACAAGGTATTGGCTATCATGGTTGTCAGATCAGAAGAGAAAGAGGAGTTGTCGGCCTACCAATATAATAAGAGTAGAGATAAGTGGAGTTGGTGCACAAATATGGTTCAATCAATAGAAAGAGGAGAAGGGAATCAATAGTGTGGTGCTTTGGGAGGTGTTCAAGGTGGCTTTTCTTAATTGGTTTTCCCCTCTGAAATGAACCATAAAAGTGCCCGAAAATGTCCCTTGAAATGCCTGGAATGTTAATTTCCATATATTTCAAAATCTATTTGCTATTCAAAAGTTCTGACTTCATATTCTTGTTTAGGGGGTAATAATTAGGTGAAAAAGGGTCTAACCCTGATTTAAGAGCGAAAGATTAGCAATCATGAAATTCCAAAGTGCAATTTCTAGTGGGGTTTTTGCGTCACCTCCGCGATGCACACCTGTTCATTTTGGGGACTATTTTTTTAGTTCGGTTCAAGAATTCTACGTCTTGGGCGTAACTGTTCCCAAACATGTTTTTACCAATACTTAGCCAAATTTCACCCTTATATCATCCTAAACATTTCCTAATACTCACTCAAACACTTAGTCATATTTCACTCCATAAACTCAAGTCCCAAACATTCTTAGGTAATGTTTTCCTTCAAGGTTCTTTTTCAAGCTTCTAGTCTCCATCTCAAATCTTCACCAAGTTTAACTGTAAGGAGAGTTATGTCGGTTTCTTTCACGGGTTCCTTTCACACATGTTACCCAAGCTTTCTTTTACTCAAATTGCATGATTGAAAGTTGATTTACAGATAGGTCTTGATTATTATAAAATTCACTCCACAATATGTTGAAGCTATGTAAAGTTGTGACTGTTTTGCTATTTTTTGAGCTATAAATCTTAAATCTATTATAAGATTGTATGAGGGTTTTGTTTTATATTTCTTGAGAGTGTTGCAAGGTGTTGATTGATGGTTTTATAATGGATTTTCTTGCACGTTATCATCTCTATATTTCATGGTTTTACACTACCATTACACACCCTCTAAGTGTTTGATAAAATGTTCGGATGTGGTTTCTTGAAGAGTTGAAGGTCCAAAGAATGAGATATGATATGAATGACTATATGATGATGAAATGAGCTTATATGTATGATAAATTTTATATAAAGTGTTACATTAGACCATTCCAAATTTGGGGGACTAAGAACCCGAATAACCTAGATTGGGGTTTGTACTCATTATTCTAGGGAAGGATTATACTTCTCCACCTACGTGGTGGGGCGACATCATTACTAACCTATATAGGGGTTTGTCTTCATCAACCTAGGGAAGGGTTTGTACTTCTCCACCATGGTGATGAGGTGGCATTATCACCAACCTAGATGGGGGTTTGTACTCATCCACCTAAGTGATAGGGCGGCATCATCACTAACCTACCAAAGGGTTGTACATTTGTAAATCTAGCTTGGCCTCTTCTATACATATGATATCCTATATGAGCATGAGTTACTTAAGCATCTTTAACTTATGTATTGGTCATACATTCCATATTGTTATATTATGCTTATTGCCTATTTTTATGCATTTTAATTATGATGCTTAAATCTTTTTTGCATTGCATCCTACATACTTAGTACATTCAAATGTACTAACGGATACTCTATGCCTACATGATATCACCCTATAGGAAGCAGAGTCTAGGTTTATCATCCTCCTCTACATGGCTAGTTCGGTGCTATTTATGCTAGTTGGTGAGTCCTCCGTTGTGGGGACCTTAGTCTATGTTTCTCCTATTATGTATTGAGACATTCTTCTTTCTTTTATGTTTTGACTATGTGGGTGAGCTTGGTTACTTTATCTTGGTTCCCTCTCTTATCTATGTATTAGAGATGTTTGTTGGACGTATTATGTATCTATGATATGTGCTTGAATCTTATCTCTTGACTATGATGATATGGAAGTATTTTACCTTAGCCCTAGTTTCCCTATTCTTTTGTCTCTTAATGCTTGTTTTGTGGCTTTCGCGACCAAGGATGTGTATTGATATTCTAAGTGTCTTGCTTGGTGTCCCTTCAGGTTCCCTTTGCACCATGTCATGTCTAGGCCCTAGGCTTTGTTCGTGATAAACATGGTATTAGAGCACAAATATAGTATGATCAATAGAAGGGTGAGAAGGGGGTTGGTAATATGGTGCTTTGGGAGGAGTTCAAATTGGCCTTCCTTAGTTGATTTTTCCCTCTTGAGCTTAGGGAAGCTAAGTTGGTAAAGTTTATGAACTTGAAACAAGGTGCTATAATGGTCAGGGAGTATGCCCTCGTGTTTAATCAACTTTCAAAGTATGTTCCTCATTTGGTGGCCGATCCTAGATCTAGGATGAACAAGTTTGTTATGGGGTTCTCCGACTTGGTACGTGAAGCATATAGGTCCACATGCTAATTAGTGACATGGACTTGTCTTGGTTGATCCACTACGCCTAGCAAATGGAGGAGGAGAAATTGAGAAAGATAAGGGGGCATGAGGAAACGAGGGCCCGTAAGTTCCAGAGGAGTGGCCGGTTCAATCAAAGCCAAGGGTCTCACCATGCTACTAATAGGGGGTTTGCTAATGACCTCCATAGGACTCAAGGTGTTAGTGTGGTGGCTCCCATTGATGTGTGTTCTACATATGGGAATGGTCATAAAGGCCCATGTTTGAAAGATTCTAATGTATGCTTTGGTTGTTGGGAGCTAGGGCACAAAAAGGTAGATTGTTCAAGAAACCGTGGCAAAGTGCGCGGTGCTAATGCTATCCTATTGGGGAGAGGTTGTCCTCAAGGTGGTGCCCCAAGACATAATCAATTTTATGAACTACATGGGAGGCAAGGGGTTGGTGAGGTCCCCGATGTTGTTACTAGTAAGTTGAAAATCTTTGACTTTGATGTGTATGCTTTGATTGATCCGGGTGCCACTCTTTCCTTTGTTACCCCTTTTGTTGGTAAAAAGTTCCATTTTGTCCCTGAGTTGTTGCAGCAGTCATATGAAGTGTCTACCCCTATTTGTGCCTCTATTGTTGCTAGGAAAGTTTATATAAATTGTCTCATTTGCATTTTGCATAAGTTGTTGCCTTGTGATCTTGTTGAATTAGACATGGTTGATTTCAATGTCATTCTTGAGTTGGATTGGTTGCATGCCTACTATGCTTCTATTGATTACAGAAATCATAGGATCAAGTTTCAATTTCCTAATGAACCCGTCCTTAAATGGGAAAGTGAAGATGTGGTGGTCAAGGGTAGACTCATTTTATGCATTAAACCCCATAAGTTGATCTCTAAGGGGTATTTGTATCATGTTGTGAGGGTTAAAGATGTGGAGTCCAAAGTCCCTTCCATTGAGTTGGTTCTGATTGTAAATGAGTTTCTTGATGTCTTCCGAAATGACCTTCCTGGTGTCCCTCTTGAAAAGGGATATAGATTTTTTCATAGATCGCCTTCCCGATATTCACCTATCTCAATTCCCCCTTACCGTAGTGCCGTGGTGGAGTTGGAGAAGTCAAAAGAGCAATTGAAAGATTTGTTGCAGAAGAGATTTATTATACCTAGTCAATTACTTTGTGGTTCCTCGGTATTGTTTGTGAAAAAGAAGAATGGGCCACTTAGAATGTGTATTGACTACCAATAACTCAATAGGGTCACTGTAAAGAATAAATATCCTCTTACAAGGATTGATGACTTGTTTGACCAATTGCAAGGGGCTAGCTTTTTCTCTAAGATTGATCTTTGTTCCGGGTATCATCAAGTGAGGGTAACGGAGCATGATATTCCTAACACGACCTTTCGGAATAAATATAGGCATTATGAGTTTGTGGTGATGTCTTTTGGGTTGTCTAATGCACCGACCATCTTCATTGACCTAATGAATAGGGTCTTGAAACCCTACCTTGATTCCTTTGTTGTGGTCTACATCGACGATATTTTGATCTACTCACATAGTAGGGAGGAGCATATGGGTCATTTAAAGGTTGTGTTCCAAAGGTTGAGGGAGGAGAGATTATATGCCAAATATGACAAGTGTGAGTTTTGGTTGAAGGAGGTTGTATTCTTGGTCATGTGGTGTTAAGGGATGGTATAAAAGTGGATCCTAAGAAAACGAATGTGATCAGGAATCGGCCTAAACCATTGACCCAGTCAGATGTTAGGAGCTTCTTGGGGCTTGCGGGTTAATTTGGAAGATTTGTGAATGAGTTCTCCTCCTTTGCTTCCCCTACAACCAAATTGACTAAAAAGAAGGTTAAGTTTGTATGGATCGATGAATATGAGAGAAGCTTCCAAACATTGAAAGGTAGTTGTGTGCGCTCCTATATTGTCACTACTGGATGGGCTTCAGGCTTTTGTTGTGTATTGTGACGCATCTAGAGTTTGTTTGGGTTGTGTGCTAATGTGAAATGGTAAGTTCATGGCCTATGCTTCTAGGCAGCTCAAAGTGCATGAGAGGAATTACCCTACACATGATCTTGAATTGGCTGTTGTGGTATTTGCAATAATGATTTGGCGTCATTATTTGTATGGGTTGCATGTTGATGTCTTCACTGATCATAAGGGTCACGCCCAATGTCTGGTTAGTATGACTGCTACCCGTTGCAGATAAGGCCTGGGAGAAGCAACCTGTATCTATGCGCTTTCTATACATATTATAAGGGATTCCTATGTTCAACATGCCTTTAAGAAAAAAAATCGTGATAACAAATCAAAAGGAAATGCATATGGCAAGGCCATTGGGGCCACAGTGCTTAAAGTACGATACATGACCACATATTAATTTACATAGCCTACTAAGCCTCTAGATAAGGAAAAGTATCTCATAAGGGTTGAGACAAGCCCCGTCTCGACTAACTATACAATAAAAAAATATCAACTCTAGATGCACAAACTCCGAAGCAACCTGGAGCTTGGTAACAACAGCTAGATATCCTGTACTCCTACTGCAGAGATCTCCTAGCACTTGTACCTGCGGCATAAAATGCAGGTCCCCCATAAGGACATCAGTACGAGATAGTGTACTGAATATATAAGGCAGGAAATACTATATATAAAGTAACAACTCAAATGAAACTATGCACTGGTGTAGGATAATAGACCATCTTTAGTTATACTGTGGGATCATGTAGTTTATGTTCTTTTTATCACTTTACCTTTACTGTATAATCTGTGCGCAACATGTAATATAAATTAACAACTGATCAGTGGTAAAATTGTATCGCAATTGGCCCTGGCTAGGCTCTTCCTTAACCCCTCGGGCTACCCCCCGTGATAGGATCTTCCCTGGCTAGGTGATTCTTCCACCCCTCTAGCTACCACCCATTAATAAGTAATATACTTTACTTTATCTTTCAATTACCTTTGAGATGATTCTTTTGGATGTCGTAACATCGGAGCTGTGGGACTGTAGATACAACATATGGCATGTAAATAATCACAAAAGGCAAAACCACAATGAACAGAGTAAATTACACAAATAATGAAATGCGTATGAAATGAAACAACTCGTGAACTTTATTTAGCAACAACAACCCATGTAACTTGGTATCCATATATGTATGAAGATTTGAAGGTGACTATGTATGGGAGTATATGAAAATGTGAAAGAGTGGAGACACGGTTAATAGTTGTGTCAGAGTTGGTAAGTGACTTTATGTGCCAATGAAGAATCTAGATTTCATGCCAAGTATTACAAAATCATGTAGCCTTACATACCTCGTTGTACGACCTCGCTATTACCTCAAGATAAACTTCCTTCATCCAAATATCTATCTACAATATAGTAGGTGATAAAACTAGCATTAGTATCCAATAGATACATCTTGGAAGCCCAATCTCATAAAGAAACAACATACAAGCAGCAAGCTGGTAGTTATAAACTCGAGCGTATTCTTTAAACCTTTCCACCCCTAATCATGTTTTATAATACACATTATCATATACATATCATGTGCAGCTTGTTTTAGTGCTATAACAGCATTACACAGCCCACAAAGTATAGGACATAACAATTCTATGCAACATACAAATAGGCGGCCTAACGTTACATTCCTTCGCTACATTACGACGTTGACGATCCCAAAACTATACCAACTTCAACTAAACTGTTCCTACAATATTTACACATACAAAAATTCCTAAAATAGTTCAAAAATAGTGCTCAATCAATTAGCCCACAAGTTCCTATTACGGGCACATTTACGATATCACACAAGAACTTACTTTCGCAGACTGTAAAAATGGTGCATCAGATTAGTTACATCACTAACAAACTATACCTTGTTAAACACATAAGTCTCACTTCATAATTTAGACAACCAAGAAGATAAAATCCTCTTGAATAACAACAAAAATTTACAACAATCCTTAGGACACATGCTGTACAAATTGCCAGCACAAACATACTAGCATATATTTCTTGTTTTTCGTGGGATAAGAATAACAAATACATGGATATTTTCACTTACCTTAGCCTTCAAGGTTCAGGTTTCTTTCAGGAGCACTAGAGGGTTGTGTAGGCTGCCTTGTGAAGTGACATAAAGAGAGAAAAAGAGGCTTTAAGAAAGCTGAAAATTTGCTCCAAAGTGAAATGAATTAAGGTGCTGCTATTGAGCCCTTATAAAGACTTTCTTTGGCCGAGTTTATTTATAACATTTGAATACATATTGACAATTATTAATAGCCTTATGATTCAGCAGCTTGTCCCTTAAACTTGGGCCTAAATGGGTCTCAAAGTTGATGGGCCTTGGCTGCCCATTTTCTAAATTCCTCTTAGTTAGTTTTGGGCCCAAATAGTCAATTGGGTTATGATGTACTTGGGCCCTTTTTACATTCTTCCAGGACTAAAAATAAGGTCCATTTATGATGCTAAAACATGGGCTAAAGTTACACCCTTAATACAGACATTATTCATAATCAGACTTGGACAAATTCGACGTTGGGCGTCGTCTCCATTTTGCTAGCAAATTTAAGCTAAGAAAGTAGGTGACTCACCTGCTAGCTTCCTAAGTCCTATAAGCACCTCAATTCTCTCACTTTGTGTAGGGCCGTGATCTCGTCAACTTGACACAAAACATGTATACACTCGACCCTCTTAAGCGTTAGACATACATATTTCCCTCTAATTTGAGATTCTAGAACTTTTAAAAACTGGCGCTAATTTGGAAAGCCATATCATGTTTCATTTGTATAGAACTAGTGTTGTAAGATGTGGGGTGTTACATCCTCCTCCCCAGGAACATTTGTCCTCAAATGTTAGCATAAGAGGATAGCTTAACCAAGTTCAATGCAATAAACGTTCAAACACACGTACCTATTAGTGTCCCAATTCTGCATGTTGGACTCCCTCTTTATCTTCAAATATGTAAGGGTATTTTGCTTTCATTACGTCCTTGGCCTCCTATGTCATTTCTTTTGTTTGCTGGTTTCTCCAAAGTACTTTCACTGAAGCTATTTCTTTATTCCTTAGCTGCTTAACTTGACGATCTAGAATAGCAATAGGTACCTCTTCACATGTGATATCTCCTGTAACATGCACATCCACAATATGAGTGATACGAGATGGGTCACCTATGCATTTTCGAAGCATTAAGACATGAAAAACTGGATAATCCATTGAAAGCTCTTGGGGTAGCTCTAGTTTATATGCAACCTGCATGAACCTCTTAATAATCTGATATGGCGCTATGTAACGTGGGCTCAGTTTTCCTTTCTTACGAAATCTCATAACCCCTTTCATTGGAGACACCTTTAGAAATACCCAATCCTATATTGACAATTTCAGTCCTCTCCTTCCAGCATCCACATATGATTTATGATGACTTTTGGTTGTTTCTAGATATTGCTGTATTATCTTAGCTTTTTCTATGGCTTGTTATACTAGATCTGGCCCAAGTAAGGTGGTTTCACCCACTTCAAACCATCCAATTGGCGACCTACATTTCCTCCCATACAAAGCTTTGTAAGGTGCCAACTTGATACTCGTGTGGTAGCTATTATTATAGGCAAACTCAATAAGTGGCAAATGGTCCACCCAACTATCTTTAAAGTCTAATGCACAAGCTCGCAACATATATTCAAGTGTCTGAATGGTGGATTCTGCTTGACCATCTGTTTAAGGGTGGAATGTTGTACTCAAATGCACTTGTTTCCCTAAACTCCTTTGGAAGGACTTCCAAAACTTTCCAGTGAATTGAGCCCCTCGATCAGAAACAATGGAGATTGGGACTCCATGTAGCCTGACTATCTCTTTGAGGTATAGCTTGGCATACTCTTTAGCTGTATAATCACTCTTCACTGGCAAGAAGTGTGCTGACTTTGTGAGTCTATCCACTATTACCCATATGGAGTCAAACTTCTGAAATGAGTGAGGTAACCCAATAACAAAATCCATGTTGATCATATCCCACTTCCATGTTGGAAGCTCTATACAATGCATATAACCTCCTAGCTTTTGGTGTTTTACTTTCACTTGTTGGTAATTTTGACATTGTGCCACAAATTATCCAAGGTCCTTCTTCATGCCTCCCCACCAAAACATTCCCTTCGGGTCATGGTACATCTTAGTTGATCCTGGATGGATAGAATATTGGGAATGATGGTCTTCATCAATTATCCTCCTTCTTAATCCATTAATATCAGGCACACATAATCTATTTTGGCAGTAAAGTAATCCATTTTGTATAAGGTCAAAGCCCTTTATCATACCCTGACTCACGTTTTCCTTAAGCTATCATAAAATAGGACCTTCGAGTTGTTTCTATTTGACCTCCATTACTAATGAAGATGCTGTTGCATTGTGTACAATAACCCCTTCCTTTGGAGTCTCAACAAGGCGAACTCCTAGACTAGCTAGCTGACGTAGATCCTTAGCCACTCCTTGACCCACCATAGCTTGATCACCAGTATTCATATTTGCCTTACAGCTCAGAGCATCGGCTACCATATTTGCCTCCCCTGGATGGTATAGTATATCAACGTCGTAATCCTTTATTAGCTCTAGCCATCTCTGTTGTCTTAAATTTTGGTCTTTCTACTTAAAGATGCATTGCAAACTCCTATGGTTGGTATATATATCAGTGTAAACCCTACTAAAATAGTGGCGCCATATTTTTCAGAGCAAATACATCCACTGCTAGCTCAATATCATGTGTTGGGTAGTTTTTCTCATGTGGTCGTAGCTGTGTAGATGCATAAGCAATTACCCTACCATGTTATATCAGTACACATACTAAGCCAACTTTTGAAGCATCGCAATACACTGCATACCCCTCGGTGCCTTCCGAGAGTACTAGCACAGGTGCAGAAGTTAGCTTATTTTTCAGCTCTTCGAAGCTCCTTTCGCATGCATCATTCCATTGGAACTTGGTTGTCTTATGTGTCAACTTTGTTAGAGGTGCAAAAATAGAAGAAAAACCATCAACCAACCTCCTGTAACAACCTGCCAAACCTAGGAAGCTTCAATTTTCTGTGGGTGTTGTTGGTCTAGGCCAATCTTTCACAGACTCTATCTTTTGTGAATCAACACTAATTTTAATGTACATAGTCCACAAAGCCTCCAGATAAGGAAAAGTATCTGATAAGGGTTGGTACAGGCCCCATCTCGACTAACTGTACAACACAAAATATAAGCTCTAGACATACAAAGCTCTGAAGCAACCCAGAGCTTGGTAACAACAGCTGGGAATCCTGTACTCCTACTAAACAGGGCATCCATTCATTATCGCTCACTTAGCATATTTTCATACTCTTATACACCCCTCGAATCCATTTACGCTATTTAAACGTCAACCGAAACTTAGCAACGTCAAATGTTGCATTTTTACAATTCCTAAACAATTTAAAAAATCTAATTTTGCCACTGGTTTATAACATATCAACATGCTCCCTAGCACCATTACACTTCAAGAACCCCAAACTTGGCATACAACTGTCGATGACTACGCAAATCACTTACAACAGGCTATAATCTATGAATACTATCATGACCACATCCAAGAATGGCTTGAATACCCTATTTATCAGATCCATGAAAATTGTTGGTGCATTTATTAGCCCAAATGACATAAAAAGAAATTCAAATTGACCATAGCATTTTATGAAAGCTGTCTTAGGTATATCTTTCTCCTTCACCCTCACTTGATGATAATCTGATCTCAAAAAAAAATTTGAAAAGCGTTTGGCATCTTCTAACTGATCAAATAAATCATCAATCCTGGGGAGGGTGTATTTGTTCTTAATTGTCACCCTATTCAATTGCCAATCATTGATACACATTCTCAAAGGGCCATCATTTTCGCGTACAAATAACACTCGTGCACCCCAAGGGGACATACTAGGTCTTATAAAACCCTTCTCCAATAAGTATTTTAACAGCTCTTTTAATTCACAAAATTCTACCGGGGCCATTCTATATGGAGGGATGGAAATAGACCGAGTGCTTGGAAGCAAGTCAATACCATCAACAACAAATTCATTCTCCACTAGAACTGATTGAAAAATTGGTGATTCTTTCTCCGTATCCCTCACTCTAACTAAATGACATATATACCCCTTATATATCATCTTTCTGGCCTTAAAATAAGAGATAAACTTCTCCTTTGATGCCCCAACATTGCCTTCCCATTCAAGAACTGCCTCATTTGGAAAGTGGAAGTACACTGTTTCAGTTCGGCAATCTATGGTGGCATAGCAAGAGGCTAACCAATCCATACCCATTATAACATGAAATTCCACCATTTCTAGCTCAATAAGGTCAGTCAATGTGTCATGGTCACCAACAGTTACTATACAATCACAATAAATCCTTCTAGCAATAATAGATTCACCGGTTGGTGTAGACACTTCAAATTGTTTGTTCAGTAATTTGGGTATCCTCTTAAGCATCCCAGCAACTAGTGGGGTAATGTATGGTAGTGTAGAACTAGCGTCAATTAATGCATATACATTATGTGAAAAGATGGACAATATACCTGTGACCACATCAGGTGAAGCCTCCAAATTTTTCCGACTCCTAGAGCATAAGTGCGATTCTGGACTCCGCTAGAGCTAGCTGCCCCTCTAACACCTCTACCACGAGCTATAGCTGCTTGCTGACCCCAACCGAATGGAGGAACTCATGATGATGATGCAACAACTTACCTAGTAGATTACGCTATATCACCAATACGTCTCCTTGGGCAATCTCTCATCACATGCCCTGGCGCACCACACCAATAACAAACGTCTGTACCAATATGACATATACCTGAACGACTTCTTCAACATTGTTTACAGGGGTGTGTAAGGGTCATTTGCTGGCCTGCCGAATATCCCATTGTCCGGGCACCTTGCCATTCACTTCTCAGACCAAACTTATTTCTCCTAGCCCCCTAAAGTTGTGATGGAGCACTGGCTGGAGAGTAGGAGGAAGATGGCCTAGGCAGTTTAGTAGAAAATTGAGATGTAAGCTCACCTTGGGACAATGTAAATTGCCATGTAGACCTGTCCCTCTTGGATTGTGCCTTTTCTAACTCTTATGTCCTTCTCCTTTGCCTATATCCTCAAATTTCTGTGCAAAAGCTTGCATTCTCGCTATATCTATGTCTTTGTTCAAGGAAGTAATGGTACAATCTCTGACTAGATATGAATCCAGTCTATCCACAATCGATTAACTCTATCTTTCATAGTAGCAACTACATTATGAGCATACCTCACCAGGGAATTAAATTGAAGGTTATACTTCCTCACGCTCATATTACCTTGGTGGATATTCAGGAACTGATTTGCATGGGACTCTCGGATCTCTAATGGCAAGTAATGGTCAGGAAATGCCTCTTTGAACTCCTTCTACATAGTTGGAGGTGTATCTATACCCTTTGATTGCTTCCAAGATTTATACCACAATATAGCCACACCCTTCAACCTATATGTCGCTAACTCGACAGCTTTTGTACCACTTACATGCATAACATAAAGTGTACTAAATCTGATCAATAAAGTCTTGGGATCTTTATTAGGATCTAACCCAGTGGAGGATAGAGGGTCCAAATTAAGGAAATCATGTATCCTTGTGCCAACTGCCCCATTCGCACCACCTGCACCTATAACCGGACCTTCCTGTCTTTGACGTTGGCCAGCAACTATATGGGTCAATAGTTGGACAACATTTTTCAGATCCTACATGGTAGCAGTAATAGGTGGTTCTTGGGGAATTTCACTACTTCTGGGTTCATCAGGAGTTGGAGGAGTGGGAGATGTCTTTGACATAAACTTCTCTTGAACCTCATTTCGTTGTCTCACCTGACAAGGTATGCCAACCACCAATTCTACTCCATTCCCTTTACCTTTGTTTTCCTGGTTTCTGGCATACCTGCTGTACAAAATAATTTAGGGTTTAGACACAATCCACCTATTACACTTAGCTCTATGGCATGATCTAAAGAATGAAAAGAAAGTAACAACTCCTAATTGCCACGTAGCCTCCTGCTTATTAATGTGGTGCACAACACATCGATAAACAAGATTCTACATAGACACGACTTTGTAGACTACCTAAGATGACCTGCTCTGATACCACTTCTGTCACGCCCAAAGTCCCATTAGGGTGGGGTGGCACATGTTGCCGATAAGGCCCAAGAGAACCAACTTGTATCTATGCGCTTTCTGTACATATTATAAGGGATTCCTATGTTCAACATGTCTTTAAGAAAATAAATAGTGATAACAAGACAAAAGGAAATGCATATGCAAGGCCATTGTAGCCACAGTGTTTAAAGTACGAGACATGACCACACTTTAATTTACATAGTCTATAAAGCCTCTAGATAAGGAAAAGTATCTGATAAGGG
>JAABOM020061377.1:0-11059 GCA_011800125.2 Solanum clarkiae
ATATACATATATATATATATATATATATATATATATATATATATATATATATATATATATACACACACACACACAACCACCACCCATTTGGCCCAATCAAAACAAACCATATATATGTGACACCATACCACTTTAGTCTTAAGGACCAAACTTAGAAGTAATTTAACGTTTGGTCCCAAAGTTTATTAAGTTGAACCAATTAAGAACTTACAAATTCTAACTTACGGGTTCTAATATTGAAATCATGCAAATGCAATTAACATCAACTCATGTGTAATTCAATTCAAAATCATGAGAATAATGCATAATTGAAATAGCACAATAAAATCATGAAAAATCCTAATCAAAACCTTAGGAGAATTAGATTTAAACTTGGGATCCATGGAGCAAAAGACTCCATGAATTAATACCCACATATCTTGAGTGGAATCCTGGAAGAAAGCATGAGAATGATGGAGAAATTGAAAGAACACTAGCTTGACCTTCGTTGAGCTTGAGAGAATTTGAAGAAGAAGATTATCTTTGAGAATTGATTATTTGGGTGAATGATTTTGAAAAGAGTGAATTTGAATGAGAAAAGAATAATTATGGAAAGAAATAAGTTTGAAATGATATATTTTAGGGTTATGAAGATCGAAAAAGTCAAAAATATCCTTTATTAAAATCTATCGGACAGGTCTTGTGGAATCCATCTATGGTCCATAGTTTCTTTGAGTAATATGGATTCATGTCCATAAAAAGCAAACAAATTTTTGAGCTACAGGATCTCATCCACAAAATTATTTCTACGGACCATTGTGTAATACACCGCAACTCTATTTTTAGGTTTCAATTTTTTTCATCGTAAGTATAAGCTTGAGACTAGTGATGTCTTACTTGTTCTTATATTTTAAGATTCATTCCTATATATGAAAAGTATAGTAGAAGTGGTTTAGAGTCATAAGAGACCTGTAGTACTTACTCGAGTTCAAAATCTTCCTATGGATTAATTTTTCACATTAGATTATGCAAGGATCAAATTTAAATGACCATAATTCTTAGAACATAAAGAATTAAGTAGTTCACCACCTATCAAATTAAAGGTCTCTGAATCCTATTTTTAGTACCATCAAGATTGCCTCACTACAAGTTTGAAGTAAAAAGTTATAATCATTTTACTATAGACTACTAAAGCATAGTTTTCTGAAGAAAGGCGCTACAACCTTGATTTATGGGTCATAAATTGGTCTATGGACCCATACTATCAACATTTAGAATAAGTCCTCCAATTCATATTTTGGGTCCAAAATCATATAACCCAAGTACGGGTCATATAAGCTTATACAAGCCATATCTTGGGCTCATAAAATAAGTTTTAAATCTCCAAAATTCACCCTAGTTTGTATGAATGGGCTTCTACGGCTATAGAAGTTTCTACAGACCATAGATGGCGCCAAAATAATCTGGTCAGTGTAATAATAAGAGTTATTTTAATTCTTTCTCACCCTTTCTAATCCTAAACTCCTAAACTCAATGGTTTTATAACTAATTAAGTCCTTAAATATCACCATTCAACTTCATTATGGTTAAACATATTCTTAAGACTTATAAAAAGGTTTCAAGAGGATAAAAGCGTGCAGATAATGAGTAATCTAAAGGCATGTCACTCATCTCTAGTAGGTGGATATCACTGTGCAGTCCGTACAACACATAAGATATTGCAGAGTGGCTATTATTGGTCAACCATCCACTAAGATTCCCACGACTATGCCAAAGCATATGACATATGCCAGAGAGAAGGTGGTGTTTTTCGCAAGCATAAGCTCCCTCTAAACCGCATCATGGTGATTGAATTATTCAATGTGTAGGGGATAAATTTCATGGGTCCGTTTGTTAGCTCGCATGGAAACAAATATATCTTAGTGGCTATAGATTATGCATTGAAATGGGTTGAGGCAGTCACTCTCACCAATTATGAAGGCAAAAGTATCACAATATTTCTGAAAAAGAACATTTTCTCAAGGTTTGGAACCTCTCGGGTGATCATTATCGATGGTGGTTTCCATCTCTGCAACAGAATGTTCAAGACTCTACTTGAAAAATATGGAGTAAAGCTTTGGGTGGAAATACGCTACCATCCTTAAACAAGTGGCCAAATAGAGATGTCCAATAGGGAAATCAAAGAGTTTCTATTCAAAACTGTAAATACAAATTGGGCAGATTGATCACAAAAGCTTGATGATGTATTACGGGCATATCGAACTGCATTTAAGACCTCTATAGACATGTCACATTACCAACTTGTATTTGGTAAAGCTTGTCACTTGCCTGTAGAGTTTAAGCACAAGGCAATGTAAGTGCTCAAAAGTTTAATGTGAACTGGAATGATACGGAGAACTCAAGGCTGAGCCAACTCAATGAACTTGATGAATTTTGATTGAAGGCATATGAGAGCTCAACCCTATATAAACAAAGGATGAAGCTGCAGTATGATCATCGCATAGAGAATCACCAATTTGCACCAGGGGAGATAGAGTTGCTATACAACTTCACACTAAAGTTGTTCCTTGGGAAACTCAAGTCCAAATAGTTAGGACCTTTTAGAGTATCATATGTCTTCGACTATGGGGCCTTTGAGTTGGAGAAGAGAAATGGTGCAAAGTTCAAAGTGAATGGCCAATGAGTCAAACTATGTCTTGGCAATGTTGAAGAAGTGAAAATGGTGGAAGCATGGACACTTTTTGAAGTCTGAGTACCCATGATGTCGAAGTCGAGCCGCGACAATAAAACATGTACTGCTTGGAAGAGAATCCAAAGTAGTAATCGACACTTAGGCACTTAGGTATATTTCTTTTTTACCCCTGTGCTTTAATATTTTATTTTATGCATTGAGGAAAATGTAAATCTTTTTAGGGAATGGGTAATTATAGGTCTCAGTAAAGTCTGAGTAACCTTGGCCGATAACTATCCCAAATTTTGAATCCTAAGGATTTTCTTGCCTGTGTTCTTTTTCCCCAAGGATATTTACTTTCTAATGAACCTGCATGTTTAGGATATGTAGGTAGTATTGGTATCATGTAGCACTGACGACTATGGCATATGTTTGTTTTTGTGTGGGTATACCCACCAAAAATTTTTGTTAGTTAGTCTTTATAGCAACCATGCATGTTTGATTGTTTGACAATGCTTGTTCTGATAAGTGAGGATAAATTGTGATGAAAAACATTATATGAGAGTTTTTGTCAATAGTGTGATTACTGTCATATGTGTGTGAGCTTTTTTTGCTAAAATCATATGTTGTGTTTCAATTCAAAACTTGCCTTGTTACTCTAACTTAGACCGTAGGTTAGTTGGTTAGGAAAGGATCTTAGGTTGTTGTTCATATTAGTCCCTTATCCTAAATAACCAACCAAATATGTAATGTATCCCTTGATCCCAATGTTTGAGCCTTGCAATGTACCCTTTCTTTGAAAAATCTAAGTTGCCTAGCCTTGTTAAATGTAAAATTCTGAAATTGGCTCTGGTCGTTCCTTGAACATTGTGCACCTTGATTGAGGCAAAAGGCTTAAGTTGAGGTTGACTACAAAAAGTAATCTTGGTCCATAGATTAAATATTGTGCATCTCGACTCATGCTAAAAGCCTAAGTTGAGGGTGGTTGGTGCAAGGGTAAACACATAAAATAAGGTGGAAGCTGGTAATATATGAAAAAAAAGGATAAAATGTGTTATGAATGTAAGAAAAATGAGTGGATGCCTAATCAATGAGCTAAACAGAATAATGATGTGAAAACAAAAGGCAAAATGCTAAAAAAAATTAGAGTAAGGCACCTAGAAAAGCTTGAAATAGGAGAAAGAGAGAATAAAGTGAAAAATGACAGTGCAGGTAAGGCAAAAATATAGAAAATGCAGTATCAAGGAGCACTTTTTCGTCACTATGTTCCCAAAAACATCATACCAAAGCCCTCTGAGCCTATGTTACAAGCTAATAAAGTCCTAAAGTGATTCTAGTCGTGAGTATAGGGGCAAGCATGTAGTATTGAGCATGACATTTGAATGTCTTTTGTGAGAGTAAGTAATTTTGTGTAGTTACAAGCATTGAATCTAAAATTATTATTATGAATAGAATATAGGACTTCTTTCTGTGAGGGAACTTGTATTGCGTTTTGATATTGGACTCTTCAATGATTGTTGCTTATCGTTGATTGTCTTGTTTGTCATAGTTGCACTGTCATATGTGTTGGTCTATATTGGTTTGCTTGATAGCTATCTGATATGCTTTTAAGAGTAGTGTGGGTATCTGTGCTTGAGTTTGAGATGATGTGTGCCATTAGATTGAGGTATGTGTGTTACTGTATTGTTTACGTAGATTAAGCCTTTCGCTTGAGGACAAGCAATAATTTTAAGTTGAGGGTGTCAATGTGTTGTCAAAATATAATACTTTTGATGCTTAAAACTTAAAATTTTATGCGTTCTCATAGCAATATTAGTAGATTTGATGTGTTTTTATGTTTGTTTTGCAGGATTACAGGGTTGACATGATTTTTGTGTTAAGTGTGCAAAATTTGAAGAATTCGTTGTTCTACGACACCCTCTACAAGCCGTAGAATAGGTTTCATAGCAAAATCCAATGAAGGAAAAATTTTCTGAAGTTGAGTCTACGAACAAACAGACAAGCCGTAAAACATTACACGAGTCATAGATTAGTGTCGTACCCTGAGGATCAGCAAGCAGGGAGTTGCTAAAAAGTCATCAGACAAAACCCTCTACGGGCAGTCGAACTTTATACGGTCCATAGATTAGTCTCGTAAAAGTCAACCCCATAATTGCATATGGAATCCACAAAGCTCCGATTACCGGTCGTAGAACTTTATATGACCCGTAATATTGTCGGCAGTTCCTGTCGACTCAGTTCTCCTATTTTGATTTGACTTTGTATTTTAAATATATAAATAAGTTTTTTAGGTTATTTTTCATACGAAACAGTAGAGAGTCAGTAAGAAAAAGCGAGAAACGTTGTGAAATACCTTGGAAATAATATTTTGTGTTGGGAAACAATATTTTGTGTTCTTAATTCATACTTGCGTGATTTTCGTTGAAGATCTTGGATTTCTTGTTCTTAATTTCATTCTTATAAGTGCTTAATTATTCTATTCAATATCATGATTCTCGCATCTACACTAAATATGAGTAGTTAAATCCACAACTAGGGTTGTGGAAACCATGAAGAACTAATAAGGTAAAATCGGATAATTTGTAATTCTTCGAAAGTGTTCACGCATGTAAGTAATCAATTATCTTCGTCTTGAATGCTTTTTAATGGTGGCCAACGTTAGAACTCGTCTAGTATTACTTACTAAATCAAGGTAGTAACGAATAGGAAAAGAGATTAATTAACAGGATTCTATTGATGTTTTGTCTAATCAACCAAACTAGATCAAGAGGAGGTTGTACTAGAACAATAGGTAAGAGTTAGTAATGTCACACAGTTGGGTGGATCAAATCATGTTGTGAAATTTACCTCTCTCTTGGATGAAAGAGTTTGGTAAACTTAACTTACCATTCTGCATGCTACACACTAGGAAAGAATTCGATTATCTAGTAATACCAAGTTAGGAAATCATGGGGAACACAATACCGTATTTACTCTTCATATTGATTTCACACACTTGTCTTAGTCTAACTACTCTAAGTCTACATATTCCCTGTAGGTTCAACCCTAACCTTGATTAGGTTATATATCTTGACAAGGATTGCGTTAACCTTCAAAAAGGAGGTGTAGCTTAGCGAATAAAAAAGCCTAAGAGATTCAAACTTTTCTAACAAAAGATCATCTACAAAGTGAATCGTCATACTTCTTTGTACTCATCATATCTTTTTTAATAGATCCCAAAAAAAATCATTTCAAAGATAAAGAAAAAAACAATGAACACCCACAACATCAGCAAATCAAATCAGTAAAAGAAAAAAAAATCAGTATTCAATACACAAATCATAGTAGATACAATCAAACTGTAAAATCAAGTCAAATTTCTATAGAACTTCAAAATCCCACATATCAGGAAGTTTATGTCTACTTAGTGAGAGCCAAAAAAAAGGAGAATTACTTCAATCTTCTGTCGTTTGAGATGAGAGGCTAGGATTTTTTCTTGAAATTGAGCAGTCAGTGATCAGTAGCGATGAGAGGATTTAGGTTCGCGAAGAAGACAATGGTCCTAAAATCCTAATGATAATCTATGTCACCTATGACTCCTTTCATAGATCAATTTTTCATTAAAGCATCAAGAATTCTACTTGTTTATGACTGAACCAAGTTTAAAATAATTAAATTGCTCAGGTAAACTAACTACATTAAAAATATTCCACAAATTTAAATTTAAATTTGTTGCAGTAGTTAATTTAATTAGTCAAAGTAAGCTAAAACAAATTGACTTTATTAAAAAAAATTAAAAGATATCAACTTAAATTTTAATATTAATTTGATTAACACCATCTCATTAGCATTATAGTAGCACAATCTTCTTGGCTCTCATCATAAATGAAAAAAAAAAAAAACATAATGCTTATTCTATAAGAATGGTTGATCTATCATGTCACACTCTGCATAAAATATTTTAAAAAAAAAAAGAATGAAACTCATGAAAATAATAATAGTAACTTTTTACAAGTTCATTTGCTAAACGATGATTGTAATAAATGTACTGATTATAAATTATGTCTCAATTTTTTTAGAGGCTAGAGCATATTTTAAAAGTTCTTTTAGTGATAAACAAGATTCGATGAGAATCATGCTAAAATTGTTTTGAGCCAAAATTAAAGACATTTATAATCAAACTCTAGATGTAATGAAGCAATTGATGGAGTTCATTCTCAAGCAATGTATTCATATTTGTCAAGAAAATAGTGATTCAGCTATGTTCAATTTATAAGTTAAATTAAAATAATTTTAATATGGCAAAAGAAGATGCAAATAATTTCATGACTGGTTAATTAATTATATATGACTAATATAAAATAAACAAATAAAAATATTGAAAAAAGAACTTCCCCGAAACAAAATTTTGCTGGAGGAATGGTAGTAAATGTTATTGCATTCACAAGTTATCTAATTAGCCTAACATGAGGGTGTAACAATACATCATTAATGCATGATTTTTTGTGTGGTTGTTAATTAGGATTGACAATTTTTACACTTATAAATTATGTGATTTTTATTATTTTTATAATGTCTCAATATATATTATGTCTAAAATATTTTGAGTTTTGAATGTCGTCGTTATTGAAATATTTTCATATTATGTTTAAAAAATTATCTGAATACGCAAAATTTTAGATTTAAAATTCTTAAATTTTATATTTAGAACTTTTAAATAATTTTAATTTAAATTACTGAATGTTCCTTCAAATTTAAATATGCAATTTCTCAAATTTAAAACTCTTATATATCTTAACTGATTATTTTTTGTTTCATTAAACAACAAAATGAATTGAATGTAGACCCTTTAATTTTTCCCAACAAAGAAAGAATTAAGAGGTTGCTATAAGTGATCAAGCATGAAATTTAATGTATGATTTAAACTCCAAGATCTTTATAATCTAAAAAGAAATAAAATCTCCGTATGATCCCATTTTTCATATTTATCTTTCTTCTAACAATAATTAGTTATTTTGGCCCATGCATTGCTATTTTAGTATTTTTCTTCATTTAGGCTTCTTAATTTTTTTTGTGATATTGTTTACTATTGTATTAAGTTTAATTAGATATAACTAGTTAATATTTAATTTTTTTCGATTTATCTTAAGTTTGACGGAAGAGTTCATTTTCAAAAATGTATGCAATAAAAATAATTTTATTAAGAGCACTGTTCTTAAAATTGAGTCTTACAATGTATGAATACACCAATTTTCAATATAAATACTGAGCAAAAATTAAAAAAAAAAACTTTTATATTATCCGACTTTTATATTTATCTTCCTTTTCTCCTATGTAATAAGTGGACTGGTAGTTATTACTGTCTAACATTATTGCAATCTTAGTATATTTCTTTGTTTGGTCACTTGAGTTTGTTACAATTTTGTTTTTCTTTATCTAGTAATTAAAATATTTTTAATCAAAATAAAGAATTTTCTTTATCTAGTAATTTAAATTTTTTTAATCTAAATAAAGTATTTTTCTTTATCTACTAATTTAAATTTGTTGATCTAAATCTAAATAAAGCTAACGTGTGAAAAGATTCAAATATCAAATCTTATCCGATTTGGTACTAAACAATAATATCTCAATTCATTTTAAATCAAAATGTAATGGTGACTTTCTTTTTCTTTTTCTTAGTTGAAAAAACTAATTAAATATAATATTATTTTTTTGTTTGGGCAATAAATCTCAAAAGATTCACCTCTATTTATACCTATTTTGTATAATCATATTCTTCCTACAATATCTCATGTTATTCTCTTCATTGTATCTGTCTGTACACTTTTTAAATTATTTTCAATATTTACTTACCATGAATCCCCATATTGTTGCTATCACCTCTTTTTTGAACGTTTTCAGTGTTTTGTTTTAATGTTTTCCAGTGCATTCTTCACATCTCTCGCAGTCAAGTTAATTTTGGCCCATTGTTAAAGCGATTCTTCACCCCATAATGGTTGTTGTGTCTGCGCACCAAAAAATAGTATTGCAAAATATTATATCCAGATAAAGTAAGAAATCTATGTCCAAATCGAATCATGGAATACTATTATCTTGGAATACTATTATCTTACAATACTATTTTTTGGTGCTGCAAATACAGCAACAGGTATTATAGTTTCCAGACCCATCCTTTGTTACTATATTATGGAAAGGAAGCAAAATCCAAACAGCCAGTTTGATAATAAAGCTAGTTTGTTGCAAAATGAAGCCACTTGTGCTGCACCTCTTGGGCAACAAAGTCGAAATGGTAGAGGAGAAGAACCGGTTCTGTCCTGCTTCAAGAATCAACATCACTACTCTTCTCCCTCTTCATTCATCCTCAATTTCTTCCCCTTTTGCTCACCCATGTTAGCATCTGTATTGAATGATTTCTTTTGTTTGCATTTGTTTTGTGTTGGGTTGGGAGTTTGCAATTACTACTTTCTTCAGGTCCTGAAATGAAGTGGAAGGGGAACTGGTCTATTATGTTCTTTTGCTCTCTTAAGTTTAGTTGTTTCTTGCGCAACTTTACCAGAATACTAATGAGTTAGCCTGTTGTCATGAGTTAGTTTGCAATTTGATTCAAGCAAAGAATATCAGATTACCAAGGAAGAAACTTGTTGAAGAAGAACAAGAATGTGTATTCTTTTTAGTGTTGATTCTGAAACATTTCCATGGAAAGAATACTTTGAGAGAGCTAGATAGTTGTTTTGCTTTCTTGACTTCTTCTGGAGGCCATGAAAACTAAATGAAAGTGATATTATTCATTTATAGGCATTTTCAGTGATAACATAGTTTTAGAATGAAGATTCAAGGTCAAAAGCAGTTGTTACAGTCCTAATATTGATGGATTTTCATAGCAAATCAAATGAAGTGATAGAATATGGTAAGAGTTTAACATCCATGTTTTCGCCAACTTTTTCGAGCATCATCTTAACTGGTGATATCTGCATAAAATAACAGAAGGAAATTTCAAGGAAAGAGTCGCCATATCAAACGGAACTATCAGATAAAAAAGTCATCTCAGGATCTGTGAAAGAATTCTCATCCATCACATTGCTAGATGTTAATATGGTTTTTGTTGCCCCACTGGATTGCAATGACTTCACCAAATCCACTTATAGAGATATTAAGAGCAGCTGCCCCGCCCCCAAAGTTCACAGCTGCAAAATGAACAGCAGTTGATTGTAGCAAGTGTGAACTCGGACTGCACACCATTAACAAACATAAAAGACAAATCCTCATTAGGATTCCGAGCAATATAACCTATAAACAGAGAAATTTTAGTTTGTTGGTTCATCTAGTTTGTTAACAGAGATGTATGAATCCAGATAATAATGTCAAGAGAAACTTATCACCTTTATTCTTAAGTAGTCGTCATCTGTCTCATTTCACCAGGTGATGGCAGATGCTATTTTGAGTGTTGAAGTAAGAAGAGTTGCACCATTTGACTCTTTAAACACCAATAACTAGGTGTTCCATACACAAGTGAAAACAATCGCATCTGGTCTCCAGATTATTTTGCAGTGAACTGATAACCAATTTTGAAGAAAAAATCAAACTTACGTCCAGTCGTTGTTGTTAACGAATACGGGTGCATAACTTGCCATTCCAATCACATCACTGCATGAAAATAAATAACCGCTTATCATCCAGCAAAGAGATAAGTATAGTATTACTCCACTCTCTTTCTAAAGTACTTACCTCATACTATTGGTTACTCTGGAACCTGTGCAACAACTTATTTAGGACCTACAAGCAGCTCCTCCCAAAAAAGAAAAAAAAGAAACTTGAATTCATAAAGTTCCCAAACTTTGAAGTTTTAGTTTACGCCTATGTATCGCCTCAATAAATAAAAAATATATACAAAATAAATATTACGTATGTAACTTATAACAATTTTATGTTAATCTTTTCTACACTCGCTACTTAAAATATTGGGAAAATGCACAAGTACCCCCAAATTATAACCAAAATTCCAGTGACATACTTAAACTTTAACTTGATTCTATTACCCCTGAACTTATTTTTTTCATAATTCAATGTCCCTTCTTTGCCTATAAGGGGTATTTAATTACAAAAAAATAAATTCAGAGAATAATAGAACCAAGTTAAATTTTAAGTGCGTCTCTGAAATTTTGGTTATAGTCTATGGGGATACTTGTGCATTTTCCCTAAAATATTTGATACAATTTTTGTAGTAAGTTCATGTTGTATAAAGTAATTTGTGTAGTAATTTTTTATTACTTCATAATAATAATGAGTTTCACAAGACTGAGCAAATCCTAATTTTAATGGCTTAGCATCAAAGTTTATTCTTGAACTAATTGCTAGGTTTTAGAAACAAACAGTGATATTAAGCCATGAAGACAATTTAAAGCTAGCAAAAAAAGATTAAATCTTTCAAGA
>JAABOM020061378.1:0-11058 GCA_011800125.2 Solanum clarkiae
TTTATATACTTGTTAAATTGAATTTTAGTACTTTTATACTTAGAAAAATTCTACTTATGCCCATTTGAAACTTGAATATACTTGAGTATTTTTTGTAGATGGATAATCGTTTGTGGATGTATGATATGTATTGTGAAAATGATGATCGGCTGAAATCTACATTTATTGACAGTGTTAGAATTTTTATCGATCACGCATGCAATGACACTTGATAGTTTTATGAGAAATCAATTGGTTACATGTCCTTGCAGTGCATGTCGGTGCCTAAAATTCTTTAGTCCAGATAAAGTTATTATGCATTTGTATCGTAAGGAATTTAAGCCCAGATATTTCGTGTGGGTAGATAAAGGAGAAATATATGGACGGAATGGCGTATTTTATAATACGATGCCAGTGGATGAATATAATATGTTTGTACCACATAGTCAGATTAGATTTGAACCTGATAGGAATCAGCATGACACCTTTCAACATGAAGGAGTTCATGGAATGATCAATGATGCTTTTGGAGTTCAAGGGGGGATGGAACCTGGACCAATTCTTTAATGAAGCTCTTAATGAAGAAGCTAGACACTTTTATGCAACATTAGAAGAGGCTAGTCGTCCATTACATGAGGGGAGTTTGCATTCTCAATTGTCTGTAGTAGTTAGATTAATGAATATTAAATCTGATTGGAACGTTCCTAATGCGATTATGGACTCAATGGTTGATCTGTTGGGCGAGTTGGTTGATCCTGAGTTAAACATTTCCAGGAGTATCTATCAAGCAAATAGGCTTGTTTCCAAATTAAGATTGTCACATCATACAATTTATTGTTGTGTTAATGATTGCATATATGCTACAAGGATGATAGTGAATTGGAATATTGTAAGTTTTGTGGTGATGCTCGTTATAAGAGAAGTCCGGCTGGAAAGATGGTTCCAATTAAGATGATGCATTATTTACCTCTTATTCCTAGACTAAAGAGGTTGTATGCATTGATGAGGTATGCCCCACATATGAGATGACATCATGAATATAGAAGGCCATCAAGTGTCTTGTCTCATCCATTTGAAGGGGAAGCATGGAAGCATTTTGATAATATGTATCTCGACTTTGCTAGAGAGCCTAGAAATGTTAGATTAGGGTTGTGTGCAGATGGTTTCACATCATTCTCTAATTCTGCCACCCCTTATTCTTGTTGGCCAGTATTTCTCACTCCATATAATCTTCCTCTTGAAATGTGCATGATAAGTCCATTCATATTTTTAAGTTGTGTTATTCGGGTCCCCGCTATCTAAAAAGTTTAATTGATATCTATCTATAACCATTGATAGATGAGCTTAAACAACTATGGTTTAAAGGTGTAGTGACATATGACATATCAACTAAGCAGAATTTTGTTATGCGTGCTTGTTTAATGTGGACTATTAACGATTTTCCTGCATATGGTATGTTGTCTGGTTGGATGACTATTGGAAAGCTTGCTTGTCCTTATTGCATGGAGCATAGTAAGGCTTTTTCCCTAAAGCATGGTAGGAAAAATTCATGGTTTGATTATCATCGTCAATTTTTGTCAATGAGGCACGAGTTCAGAAATATGAAGCATGCATTCAGGGTTGAGAATGATCCTCCACCTCCATCATTGATATGCCATAAAATTTGGGAGAGAGTTTCTCATTTTCCTAAAGCTACAGATTGTCCCATACATGAAAGACTTCCTGGATTTGGCGTTGAACATAACTAGACCAAACAAAGCATATTTTGGGAGTTTTCGTATTGGAAGGATAATCTTTTGCGATTAAATCATGATATGATGCATATTGAGAATTTTTTTGACAATTTGTTCAACACAGTGATAGATGTCAAGGGGAAGACAAAAGATAACCCAAAAGCTAGACTAAACTTACAAGAATATTGCAGTAGGAGGGAATTGTGGCTGCAGGAACTACCGAATGACAAAATTATAAAGCCCAAAGCTAGATTTTCATTCACAATGGCTGAAAAGCGTGAAATATGTGCGTGAGTGCAAAATTTGAGGATCCCAGAAGGATATGCTTCAAATTTAGTCAAGAGGGAAGATCTGAATGAAGGGAAGTTGATAGGTATGAAAAGTCATGATTGTCATGTATTCATGAAAACTTTGATTCCTATCGCTTTTCGCTATTTACCTGAAAGGGTATGGAAGCCTACTATAGAGATAAGTCATTTTTTTAAAGATTTATGTTCTGGTCAGTTATTGGACGTTAGTTTAGACAGGATGGAGGAAAATATTCCTGTTATTATTACAAAACTGGAGAAAGTCTTTCTATGTGGTTTCTTCGATGTGATAGAGCATCTTCTAATTCATCTTATGAAAGAAGCCTGTCTTGGTGGTCCTGTTCATGCACGGTGGATGTATCCATTTGAAAGGTAATGATTATTCTTATATGAGTAATTAAATGTTTGTATAATCTAATCATTCATTAATATATTTGCAGTCTTACATACATATATACAGAAAAATTAAAAGCTGCAAATGATTAATTAGGCAAAGGGGACATATTGAAGGGTCAATTGTACAAGTTCATCTTGGCAGAGAAACTGATCATTTCTACTCTTTTTACTTTGGGGATGAAGTCCCTCATAGGAGTAATAGACCAACTCGCAATGATGAGGGTTATGGTGATACTATGTTTCCACCTATTTTGATTTTTAATCAAGGTGGACGAGGATCTAAAAGGCGTGGAAGATGAGGCCTCATTCGTATAGAATACCATTCAGCTACGACCCATATTTTGCTTAACTGTCTCGAAATTCAGCCATATGTTGAGTAAGTGTTAAATTATGTTAACTTTGAATTATAAAGTTAAAATTGAGAACTAACATAGAAAAAATGTATTTATCAATAACAACTTATTTGTAAACACATGGGGCAGCGAAGCTATATATTCAAGATTTTCAACATGGTTAAAGAGTTATGTAAGTGTGAAAGTTTAAATATATTGAATCGATAAGTATAACGTATTCACTTTATACCTAATTGTATTATCTTTAATACAATGTCTAGGTTTATAATAAGTACTCAAACGTCCAACATTCACCATTTGTGAGAGAGATCACACTCGGGCCTAATTCTCAAGTTGATACACTCCATAACTACTGCGTCAATGGTTTTAACTTTCAAACTAAGGAAGTTTCTATGCACAAGAAAATGAATAACAGTGGTGTGTATGTTCAAGGTGATGTCGACGGTAATAGCATATTGAATATTTTGGTGTCATTCAAGAGATTATTGAACTAAGATATTTAGGTTGGCCTAAGAAAAAGATCGTGTTGTTTCGGTTGTACTGGTTTGATCCATCACAAAGAGACACAAGGGTGGACCAACAACATAATATTATTGAAGTTTAACACACCAGACCATACGCAAGTTATGACCCTTTTATCATTTCCCAAAATGCTAAGGAAGTCTATTATACTTCATATCCATTGCACAGAGATAAGGCTGATTGGTGGTTTGTTATTAAGACAAAGCTTGTGGGAAGAATAGAAATTCAGAATGTGTTAGATGTGACATACCAAAATGATATCGCACTTGTTCAACAACAAGTTGATGCTAAGTTAGAAACCAAACTAGAACATCCTCAACAAATACTAGAAGAGGTTTCTGATGATGAGCTTGTAATACTAAACATTGTGGAATAAGTAAACGACGAATATGAATCATTTTGAGGAGGAGGAACTGGAGGACAATGAATATGAAAGAACTGAGGAGGAAGAATTGGTGGATGATGAAAATAAAAGAAGCAAGGAGGAATAGAGCAATATATTATAACTAGCATGTATATTATTTATTATGCTAATATTAAATTTATTTAATTTTTGTATATATTCAATTATTACTTTACATACAGATGTCATCTAGTGATGATGGTCATAGAACTCGAGATCATCTTGGGGCAAGTAGTTCTACTTTGGGTAAGAATAAAAAGACTAGGGCACATATTGATCCTGAGGATATTCCAGGACATATATCCTCTGCCCTCAATCTACCTAGGCGCACAACTACTTCTCCTACCATTGAGGTTGTTCCATTTGTGACTATGGATCCTCTGACTTACCATAGCCAGTTTCGGAGACCATGCGATGCTTCTTTCTCATCATAGCCCAGGTTCACTTCATATGACCAGGCCATGCCGCTATCCACAGTTATTGTTCCACGACCTCACAAATTATTGTCTTCGGGTAATCCATCTCCGAGTATTCAGTCTCCCTCATCTCAGACTCCTCACCTATCAGCCCTTAGATTAGAGATTCTAGTAAAGAGGTTGTCACTCCTCCATTGACTCAGCATAATGTGCATCCTTTGGCATCAACTTCACCAGCTTCTGTTACTACTTCCGAGGCGACACCAGATGTCACATGGTTATCTCCTGGCCAATGAGATAGGCTTGGGAGAGTTTTAATAGTGCCTGATGGAGCCTCGTAAGTTTGTTTTTATAATTATTTATTTTTTGCTACATTACTAAATGTTCGTAAACTAATATGTTTATTATTTTTCTTGCAAGTGGTATCTATCGAAGCATGCTGCCTAGGCCTTACATGAGTGTGTTAGGAGGCTATTTGATGAGCCTTATCACTCCTAGGGAGAGATTCCACACAAAATTCGTCAGGCCATGTATCATGCGTTTAAGGTATATAATTAACTTACATTTTTATTTTAAGTTAATTACTTATAATATACTTTATCTAACTAATTATGTAACACTTTTCTTCTTCTTTGTCCAGACTATGAGTACTTGGGATGAAAAGTACAATATTGTCATTGGGACGACATTTGAGAGGATAGCGAGCTCAAGATTATCTAGCTGACTCAAGAAAGCGCGAGATGATGAAAAGCCCAAGGGTTGGTTGCAGCCACACGTATATGAGGAATTGTGTTGGTATTGGGACACCGAGGAACTTAAAGCCTTGTCTGACCAAGCAAAAAAGGCTAGAGTGAGTCTGAATGGTGGCTCGTTGCACACCGGAGGTGCAAAGAGTATTGGACTATTTCTAGGGAGATGGTAAGATTTTTAAATTTAAAGTTTAAATTCATAATCTTAAATACTTTTTTGTTTGAATATTATTTTATTAATTATTATGTTAAAGTTTTATAGGAGCAAGAAATAGGACGGGTTCCATTTTAGCATGAGATTTTAAGGAGAAATCATATTCGAAAGAAGGATAATGAGTAAGACCCGGATGTGTGGATCGAGTCGAAGGGTCGAACAAGCTTACGTAAGCTTCTTAACACTTTTCTCTCTCTCTCTCTCTCTCTCTCTCTATATATATATATATATATATATATATATAACTCTGAATTATTTTTGTAATATGCAATAAGAGTACGAACGATACGCTCGTGAGCTTGGAGATGATTCGAACTTATGCCTGAGCTGTCCCAACAAATTTGGATTGAGAAAGTGGTTGGCGGAAGCCAGAAAGGCTGGATATATGGGATGGGCTCTAGGAATGACATATGACGAATCGAATTAGGTTTAGAAGGCATTAGATTGTCGAGACAAGATGAGGCCCTTGACCAGGTTCAGTTGGCTGTGATGTGATGTGCTCCCAAAATATAGCACAGTTGATGCCTAAAATAAGGAATTTTGTGAGTTCTTAATGCGGGTTTTATGGTTTTTATGTGTTTATATGTTGTTCTTATTGAAAAGTTAGGTTGGCATAATTTTGGAGGAATATTATAGATTTTGCTGAAGCATAGGACATATGAGTTCACCTATGAATCATAGTCCAAGCTACGAGTCATATGGTGTTATCATAGCAAGAAACAGAGACCAAAAAATTAGAAATCTGCTATGTAGAGGTCAACTTTACGAGGCAACCCTATGAGTCGTAGGTCTCACTACAACTCATATAGGTATACTCGTAGCAGGAAACAGAGAGCCCAAAATTTGGATCAACAACTTAAGGCCTAGACTACGAGAGGAGCATACGAGTTGTAGCCCAAGTTATAACCCATACTAGTGGATCGTACCAGTTGAGTCCAAGATGCTAAGAACCTAATACGAGACCCTGATTATGACTCGTAAGGTGGTCTATGAGTCGTACCTGCAAAGTTAACCAGATGCCAGTTGTCTTTGTTGTGTAATTTTTTAGGGCAAATTTGTAAACACTATAAATAATTTAAGTTAGGGTTTTATTTAGGGATTATAGATTCCACATACCAGATGAGAGAATTTTTTTAGACATTGAAAGATCCTTTGAATATTCTCTCAAGAATATTTTAGGGTTTTAGCTTAGTTTATCACTTTCTCTTGTAAACCCAATTTTGGGGATTGTAAATTTTTTCTTGTACTCATTGTCAATTTATCAAGCTTTTGGTTTGCAATTGGTGGTGTCTTCAATCTTCATTGCTTTGGGTAGAATTCTCAATCATGTCTTATATTTGCATTTTTTATTTGTTTTACCTTAGCCATGAGTAGCTAAGCATCCACAACTTGAGTTTTGTGGGAACTACGGGTAGTTGACTTGAGATGACCTAGGTTAATTGCATTTCTATGATTGGGGTTTTGCATGTATTGTCTATTTCCCTTCATTACGATTGTTGTTTGGTTGTGGCCAACACCAAATCTCGCCTACTATCACGATCCCGACCAAGGTACTGACAAATAGGAAAATGGAAATAGATGACATGATTCGATTGATATGTTCTCGTCTAATCAACCAAACCTGACCAAGGGAGGTTAGATGGGATAATAGGTAACGATTAGTTGGCACGCCATGGTTGCCAACCAAGCACCATGGTGAAATTCAACTGTCACCTTCACAAGAGGGATGAAAGAACCTAAGTTGTCGTCCTGTATGCAAATCTCCAATTGTAGTTACATTACCTAGGATAATTGAGTCAACGAACCACGGGGAACACAATTCCCAAGTTATCCCTAAAATTGAGTGTTTTCATGTATTGTGGTGTAGTGTTTATTTTACTTTGTTTTTGAATCACAAAAACCCCTCCATTTAGAGATTTTAGTTATAGATACTTGAAATGATTGATAGTGAATTCTCGTAGTCAAGCCCTATATTCCCTGTGGATTCGACTATAAACTTTGGTTAGGTTAATTGTTGTCATCCACCACTTTCTAATTGGAGCAGGAACATCATAAAAAATGATGGCACTGTTGCCAGGGAATACGGCTAGGTTTTGACTTGATTTTACTATTAGTTAGTTCTAGTATTACTTTCTAGAGTCTCTTGTATTTTACTTTTGTTTTTGTTTTTGCTAGTTGATTTTGAGTGCAAGTAGGTTGGCATTTTGACTGAACAAAAGCTCAACGTCACTAGTGATTTGTCAGAAACCCTACAGAGCCATGTCCTGTTCTATGGGCAAGAGTCTGAAGACCCTTAAATGCACCTGCAATATTTTACTCAAACACTAAGGGAGGTTCTTTAGACAAGACATCCTGCTTAGAAGGCCATGGCTTTTCAAGCCTTCCCTATAACTCTCCGGAGTTAGGCTGCTGAATAGTGGTCAATTCTCCTACCTAAGGTTTGTTCTAAATGAGGGAAGGTGCAGAGAGTCTTCCTTATGAACTTCTATAAGGGGCCCAACAAGAAAGAGCTACAGAATAACATCTGCAATTTTAAAAGGGTGCCAGGAGAATCTTTGGTAGCAACTTGAGAAAGGCATAAGAAGTGCGTGACAACGAACCGGAACAATTTTCTAACTGACGATGAATTGGTGGCTATCGTCTATCGAGCATTAATCTCTGAACAACAAGGTCATGTTAATTCCTTATTTGGAGGGGAGTGTTGGGCATTTTTGAGGCAACCATTCAGCGAAATTACCGAATACATGGATAAGTTGTCTATGATCATGCAAGTTTATCAACTAATGCAAAAGAAACTAGTGACATCCACTAGTACATCAGAGGGAACACCAAGCATTACCAGAAAAGAAAGTACACCTAATTGGCTTAGGTTACCACCCCAGTAATGCACTACTGATAAACTCTCAAGTATTAAGCATATGCTTGAGCAGGTACTTATAAAAACCAATGAACTAGAAGAGGTTGTACAGGAGATAAAGTTCGGTGTCATCACAGTGAACTACGAGTTGGACAAAAAAGAAATGGCAATACAAAGATTTGATGACAGGGTTGAGGAAATAGCAACATGATTAGAGCTTGTGCAAGGAGATTAGAGAAAGGTCCAGAGGAGTAAACATGAGACTCCAGCAACCCATAAGGAATTTTTAGTACTCATGGTGACAAAGTCGAACCATGACATTAAACAAGGCGCTTCTTGGGAGGCAATCCAAATATCTCTTATATTTTTGGACTATTTAAGTTTAGGTCATTTGTTTGAATTGTCAGGTAGTAGTTTGATGTTTATTTTGATGTGATGAGGCATTGGATCAGTTGTATTGTTCTAGACATTGGTATATCTTCTAGTATGATCTGTAGGGACTGACCAAAAACTAAAGAGTTGATGAAAATAACATGTGGAGTCGCTTCTATGAGCAAGCCTACGAGTCGTAATAAGCTCAATGACTCATAGTCATGCCTCGTAGAGGGAAACAGTGAGTATCAAAAGTTGGCACACACACTACGAGCTAATCTTACGATTCCTAAAGTCTCCTATGAACCGTAAGTAGGGTTCGTAATGCCCAGGTATGAATTCTATCTTTTTTCTAAATAGTGGGTCTGCTACAAGATCGGGATCTACAAGTCGTAGGACACACTACGACTCGTAGTTGGGATCTCATAGGCCCGATCTGCAGATTTTTAAAAGTTGACCAGATTGAGCATATAAGGGGTCAAAAGTCATTTGACCCCTACTTTCCATATTTTTGATCGGTTATTTTCCCTAAAACTTCCCCGTAACTCCCTTCATCTTCTCCGGCCAATTTTCTATCAACCCTTACCAGACTCTGGCGAGTTTTCTTGCATAACATAACTAGGGTTTCGGTGTACTCCTTGTTCTATCATTACCTCTCGTTGATCTTCATTTGCTTAATTGGTTATATAGCTCCAAAGGTTGGAAAAAAGGCTACTAAAGCTCAGGGAAGAAAGTTGAGGGATAACCCATCTGATGATAAAACATCTGAGGGCTCTATGGAAGTCCACAGAGTACAGATAGATCCTAATGCAAATGTGCCTCAGACTCAAGCCCAACCTGAGGAGACTAATTCTCAACCTCCAGTAGATCCTACTGCAACTGTCACTTCCACGGATCCCAGAAATAGTAGATGGTGTGTTCCAGGCATACAAGAGATATATGACAAAGGGTTGGAACCAAAGGGTCCAGGAAGGCTGGTTCGACAATTTCATAAGGAATCGAGACTCAATGATTCAGGATTGAGTAGAGTACCTGACTTGGAGACAGAGATAAACTGTCACGGCTTGCATGGCTATAAAAAAAGTTGGGCAAGTATTCCCCAAATCTAGTCCGGGAATTTTATGTTGCCTATTCTGCCACTATTCTCCAAGATCTTCCTCGAGGGAAGAAGCCCTTAGAGCAGCCAAGGTTGCGAGAAGTTCTAGTGCAGGGTGAAGTTGTTGATATTTCAGAGGAGACTATTAGGAGGGTTCAGTTCGGGCCAAACTACATAGTACCTTGTTCCACCGCAATGGATGATGCTAAAATTTCTAAGATGAGGATAGCAGTGAGCGAGAAGAATGTGGATATGAAGACAGAGTTGCTTAGGTAGATAGCCAGTTAGATATGCGAGGAGGGTGTTGAGCCTACGTGGGTCACAAACCACACTGCTCAGATCGTGAAATCCCACCTCTCATTTAGAGCCAAGTTTTGGTGGTCTATTATCCGTTGGTGCATCAGACCCACCTTTACAAATAATGTGATCACCCTAGAGAGGGTTGTACTACTAGCTAGCATTTTAGCTAGCTACAGTACATAATGGGCACAAGTCATGGCCGGATAGATCCATGAGTCAGCGATTCACACTCAAACTTCATTACCTTTTCCCATCCTGATACGTTGACTATGTAATGAGGCATGGGTGCGTGTTTCCCTGCACTTTGATCCGTATGTAGAGGCCTTACACACCATGTATCCCAGCCTGATAAAGGCTAATGAGAACCCATGGCCCTACAGAGAGCAAGTTCTCCTTCGATCCCAGATCCATTCCCAGTTGAGCCTTATACTCAAGGGTCGACTCTAGTTACCACCGGTACTACTCCAGCTACTGTAGAGCCTTCCCCAATTATTGAGATTGAGTCCACGCCATCCTCCAATTCTCCAGCACCAGCATCAACTATGCAGGTTGATTCTCTTATATTTGTTGTTACTTTTAAGGCACTGGTGTGCAAGGTCGCTATAGCGAAGTCCAGGCTACAGGATTTAGTAGCTCAGGTCTAACCTTGGGTCAGCCAGACTATAGGGGACTCAGAGAAGAGGATGAAGGCATTCACCCATGCATTGGTAGATGAGAGAGTTAGGGCGGTGGATGCCAGAGTGGGTGCATTTTGAGGCAAGAGTCCAGCGGAGGCTTGAGGGTTCTCGGCTTGCTGACATGAACACAGTGAGATAGGAATTGGTCAAATTTAAGGCCGACTTATTGCAGATGTTAGCATCCCCTGTTGTAGTCCCAGAGGTGGCACCGACGGGTGATGAGGTGTTTGATTGGTTAGCTGACCACCCGTATGTCCTTGGGAAGACGCCCCTCGGGATAGATGACCTAGAGTTGAGCCAAAAGAGGCCTAGATCTACTAACCCAGCAGCCCCAGAGGAGGAGCCGATACAAGAGGAGGTGGTGCAGGAGTTAATCCTGTTGACGGCCATATTGAGAGATAGGAAGCAGCAACCCCCATATGGAGAGGGTAGCTCTGGTGTACTTGCGGCCTAGACTGCTGAGGAGGAGATGGTAACCTAGGACCCTGCAGACCAGCCAGAGGCCGGTGCTTGATGCACTATGATGTTTGACCCTTTTGACCCCAATTCTTATCTTTTCTTTATGGATACTTTGTTCTTTCTGTTAGACAATTTTTTTTATTATGTTGATTTTTGGATTTGTTTAAATATTTTTATGTTGGATGTTGTTTTTACTTATATTTTGGATGTTAGTTTTTTATTTT
>JAABOM020061379.1:0-11058 GCA_011800125.2 Solanum clarkiae
AGAATAAATTACCTTGAGGAGGAATCTTGAAAGATAACCCTAACTTCATGACTTTCTTGATCATTCTTGAGCGTTTATGTTTAGGAGGGAAAGGAGAGGTTTTTGATCATGAAAACTGACTTTTTATAGGTTTTAGGGATCATAAATAGACTCCCAAAGGTTTTAGAATAAAAATACCATCAAATTATAAAGAAAAAAAATCATTAACTCATTCAATTAGGGTCCGCAACACGCTCCGAGCGCGGACCTTCGGACAACTCTGCACCCCTTCACTAAAATGGTCATAATATTTTACTCCGAACTTCGATTAATGAGAATTCAAATGCGTTGGAAAGCTAATTCGAATATCTTCGATTTGATATATTATGGGTCATCCAACTTATTATACTTTATGAGATATGGTCATTTGAAATTGACTCTTCTATCAACTCATACGAAAACTTAGTTGCTATAAATTCTTTGAACTTGGATTGATGTAAAAGATCCCTTATAACTCTAAATCACACCTAATATACTTTGAATACTCAGGAATTGATCCTAGCACGTATATACAACTTACAAGTCAGTGGTTCACCTAACTTTTATAAAATCATACATTAAAACTACGACCTCATATCATCTCCAATTCTATCCTCATACTAAGAAATTGACTATGCTCAATTAAGAATCCTTAATTAAAATCCTATATCATATAAAGGATGACTCTATCTTAGCTTAAAAAATTTGGGTTGTTACATGAATGACAATAATGAAAAAAGTTTCAAACATTCATCTTGAACTTTGAACAATTCAATTATTTTGAACTTTGGAAAAAACCTCAAAAATTCAATTAATTTTAGACTGAGGGACTATTGAAAATGTCATTCATGTATTGTGCAATTCAAATTTAGTCTTCGAGTACTGAGCATAAAAAAATCTATTCAAAATGTCATTTATGTATTGTGTAGTTGGCGAACACTCATAGAAAACTGCCGAAATCATCTGTTTCCTATTCATTGATCCATAAAATCCTACCAGGCATTCCCGCTGCCGCTAGGCCACCTGGGCCTCTTCTCGGCTCATTGCGGACCTACTCGTATGATTTTTCGGAAAGTTCCGCTGGATTCCCTGCAGTGCAAGAATCCGTGGGCTAACACCTACAAAAAACTACACAAATTGCCTGTTTCCTATTCCTTGGCCTATAAAATCCTACCAGGCATCGCCCGCTGCCGCCAAGTCATTTGGGCCTCTTATGGGGCTCGTTACACACCCACTCGTATGACTTTTCGAGAAAGTTGTGCCGAAGCCTCTTGCAGCGCCAGAATCCGTGGGCTAACACCCATAGAAAATTATTGAAATCGTCTGTTTCTTGTCCCTTGGCCCATAAAATTCAACCAGGTGTCCCCCGTCATCGTACGACCACCTAGGCCTTTTGTTGAGCTCATTGCCGACCCACTCATATCCTTTTTCAGGAAAGTTGCGCTGGAGCCTCCTGCAGCGCCAGAATTCGTGGGCTAACACCCAAGAAAACTGCCGAAATCACTTGTTTCCTGTTCCTTATCCCATAAAATCCTACCAAGCATCCCCTGCCGCCGCCGGGCCACCTGGCCTCTTGCCGGGCTCGTTGCGGATCCACTCATATGATTTTTCAGGAAAGTTGCGGCGGAGCCCTCTGTAGATCCGGAATCCGTGGGATAACACCCATAGAAAGCTGCCGAACTCGCATGTTTCTTGTTCCTTAGCCCATAAAATCTTACTAGGCATCACCCGCCGCTTTCGGGCTACCTAGGCCTCTTACCAGGCTCGTTGCGGATCCACTCGTATGAGTTTTCAGGAAAGTTACGCTGGGACCCCCTGCAGCGCCAGAATCCGTGGGCTAACACCCATAGAAAGCTGTCGAAATCGCCCGTTTCCTATTCCTTGTCCCATAAAATCCTACCAGGCATCCCCCATTGCTGCCGGGCCACCTAGGCCTCTTACTTGGATCGTTATAAACCCACTTGTATGATTTTTCAGAAAAGTTATCCTGAAGCCCCCTGCAGCGCCAAAATTCGTGGGCTAATATCGAAAGAAAATTATCGAAATCGCCTGTTTCCTGTTCTTTGTCCCATAAAATCCTATCAGACATCCCCCGCCATAGCTGGGCTAATTGGGCCTCTTGCTGGGCTCGTTGCAGACCCACTCATATGACTTTTCGAAAAAATTGCGCCAGAGTCCTGTGTAGCGCTAGAATCTGTGGGCTAACACCCATAGAAAACTGCCGAAATCACCTATTTCCTGTTCCTTGGCCCATAAAATCCTAACATGTATCCCCCGTCGCTGCCGGGCCACGTGGGCCTGTTGCAGGGCTCGTTGGGGACCCACTCGTATAATTTTTTAGGAATGTTGTGCCGGAGCCCTTTGCAGCGCCAGAATTCGTGGGATAACACCAACAAAAAACTGTGTAAATCATCTATTTGCTGTTCCTTGGCCCATAAAATCCTACTAGGCATCCCTCGCAGTGGCCGGGCCACCTGGGCCTCTTGCCAGGCTCGTTGTGGACCCACTCGTATGATTTTTTAGGAAAGTTGCACCTGAACCCCTACAGTGCCAGAATTCGTGGGCTAACCCGCCCACAAAAAACTGCCAAAATCGCTTGTTTCCTATTCCTTGGCCCATAAAATCCTACCAGGCGTTCCCCGCCGCCGCGGGGCCACTTGAGCCTCTTGCCAGGTACATCACGGACCCATTCATATGATTTTTTGGGTAAGTTGAGCCAGATCCCCGTGCAGCGCCAGAATTCATGGGCTAATACCTACACAAAACTGCCGAAATCGCCTGTTTCCTGTTTCTTAGCCCATAAAATCCTTCCAGTGTCCCCCGCCGCTACGGGGCCACCTGGGCCTCTTGCCGGGCTCGTTGCTGACCCACTCGTATGATTTTTTGGGAAAGTTGCACTGGAGCCCCTTGCAACGCCAAAATCCATGGGCTAACATCCACAAAAAATAGCCGAAATCATCTGTTTCCTGTTCCTTGGCAAATAAAATCCTTCGAAGTGTTCCCCGCCATTGTCGTGCTGCTTGGGCCTCTTGCCGGGCTAGTTGCTGACCCACTTGTATGATTTTTTTTGGAAGAGTTACGCCGGAGCCCCCTGCAGCACTAGAATCCGTGGGCTAACACCCACAGAGAATAGTATAAATCGCCTGTTTCCTGTTCCTTGGTCCATAAAATCCTATGAGGCGTCCCTCGCCGCTGCCAGACCACCTGGCCTTCTTTCCAGGCTCATTGCGGCCCCACTCAGATGATTTTTCGAGAAAGTTACGTCGAAGCCCCCTGAAGCGCCATAATCCATAGGATAACATCCACAGAAAACTACCGAAATTACCAATTTCATGTTCCTTAGCCCATAAAATCCTACCAGGCGTTCCACGTCGCTGCCGGGCCAGTTGGGCGTCTTGCCTGGCTCGTTGCGCACCCACTCATATGATTTTTTGGGAAAGTTACATCGGAGCACCAGTCAGCGCTAGAATCCATGGGCTAACACATACAGAACACTGTCGAAATCGTGTTTCCTATTGCTTGGCTCATGAAATCCTACCAGGCATCGTTTGCCTCTGCCAGCAACCTGGGCCTCTTGCCGGGCTCGTTGTTGGCCCACTCATATGATTTTTTGGGAAAGTTGTGTCGGAGCCTCCTGCAGTGCTAGAATCCGTGGGCTAACATCCTTAGAAAGTTGCCAAATCGCCACTTTCTTGTTCCTTGGCCCATAAAATCCTATCAGGTGTCCCCTGCCGCCACCGAGCTACCTGGGCCTCTTGCCGGGTTCACTGCGGACCTACTCATATGATTTTTCAAATAGTTGCGCTGGAACCCCATGCAGTGCCAGAATCCATAGGCTAACACCACAGAAAATTAGCAAAATCATCTGTTTCCTGTTCCTTGTCCGATAAACTCCTACCAGGTGTCCCCCGCCGCCACCAGGACACCTGGGTCTCTTACAGGGCTCATTGTGAACCCACTCGTATGGTTTTTCGGGAAGGTTGCATCGGAGCCCCCTGTAGCGCCAAAATCCATAGGCTAACACCCACAGAAAACAACCAAAATCGCCTATTTCCTATTCCCTGGACGATAAAATCCTACCAGGTGTCCCGCGCCGCCGTTGGGCCATTTGGACCTCTTGCCGATATTATTGCGGACCCACTCATATAATTTTTCGGGAAAGTTTCGCTAGATCCCCCTATAGCGCCAGAATCCATGGGCTAACACAAACAGAAAGTTGCTGAAATCGCTTGTTTCCTGTTCCTTAGCCCATAAAATCCTATAAGGCATCCCCCGCCGCCACCGAGCCACCTAGCCTCTTGGTGGGCTCGTTGCAAACCCACTTGTAAGAATTATAGGAAAAGTTGCGCCGAAACCCTATGAAACGCCAAAATTCGTGGCCTAACACCCACAGAAAACTGCTAAAATTGTCTGTTTACTGTTTCTTGGCCCATAAAATCCTACCAGTCGTCCCCCATCGCCATTGGGCCACCTCGGCTTCTTGTCGGGCTCGTTGCAGACCCACTCGTATGATTTTTTAAGAAAGTTGTACCGGAGTCCCCTGTAGCACAAGAATCCGTTGGCTAACAAGAACAAAAAACTGTCAAAATCACCTATTTCCTGTTCCTTGGCCCATAAAATCTTACCAGGTGTCCCCGCCACCACCGGGCTACCTGGGCCTCTTCACGAGCTCGTTGCGAACTCACTCATATGACTTTTAGGAAAGTTTCGCTGAAGCCCCTTGCAGCACCAAAATCCGTGGGCTAACACCAATAGAAAACTACCAAAATCGCTCGTTTCCTGTTACTCGGCCCCATAAAATCCTACCAGGTGTCCCCCTCGCCGACGGGCCTCCTGCCGAGTTCGTCGCGGACCTACTCATTTGAGTTTTCGGGATAGTTGCGCCAGAGCATGCTGCAGTGCCAGAATCCATGGGCTAACACCCAAATAAAACTGTCGAAATCACCTCTTTCCTATTCCTTGGCCCATAAAATCCTACCAGGCGTCCCACTCCGCTGCCGGGTCACCTGGACCTCCTGCTAAGGTCATTGCCAACACAATAGTAGAATTTTTTGAGAATGTTTCGCCGGAGCCCCCTGCAGCACTAGAATCTGTTGGCTAACACCCACAAAAAACTGCCAAAATCATCTGTTTCCTGTTCCTTGGCCCATAAAATCCTATCAGGTGTCCCCCGTCGCCGCAGGGCCACCTGGGCCTCTTGTCGGGCTCGTTGCGGATTCACTCGTATGATTTTTTTTGAGAAAGCTGCATTAGAACCCCCTGCAGCGCCAAAATTCGTGGGCTAAGTCCTACAGAAAACTGCCGAAATCACTTATTTCCTGTTCCTCGGGCCATAAAATCCAACTAGGCATCCCCCGTAGCTGTCGGGCCATTGGGCCTTTTGCCGGGCTTGTTGCGAACCTACTCGTATGATTTTTCGGGAAAGTTATGTCGAAGCCCCTTACAACGCTAGAGTTCGTGGGCTAACACCCATAGAAAACTACCGAAATCTCCTGTTTCTGTTCCTTGGCCCATAAAATCCTACCAGACATCCCCCGCTACCGTCGGGCCACCTGGGCCTCTGGCGGGGCTCATTGTGGATCCACTCGTATGATTTTTTTGGAAAGTTGTACTAGAACCGCCTGCAACGCCACAATCAGTGGGTTAGCACCCATAGAAAATAATCGAAATCGTCTGTTTCCTATTCCCGTGGCCCATAAAATCCTACCAAGCATCCCCCATTGTCGCCGGGCCACCTAGGCCTCTTGCCAGGCTTGTTGTGGACCAACGCATATAAATTTTTGGAAAAATTTTGCTGGAGCCCCTACAACGCCAGAATCCGCGGGTTAACACTGACAGAAAGCTGCCTAAATAGTCTGTTTCCTATTTCTTGGCCCATAAAATCCTACCAGGCATCCCCCGCTATCACTGGGCCACTTGGGCCTCTTGCTGGTCTCGTTACGGACTCACTCATATGATTTTTCGAGAAATTTGCACCGAAATCCCATAAAGCGCCAAAAATATGGGCTAACACCCATAAAAAGCAGTTGAAATTGCCTGTTTCCTGTTCCTTGACCCATAAAATCCTAACAGGCGTCCCCCGTCGCTGTCGCCTCCAGGCCAGCTAGGCCTCTTGCCAGGCTCGTTATGACCCACTAATATGACTTTTCGAAAAAGTTATGCCAGAGTCCTCTAAAGCGCTAGAATCCGTGGGCTAACACCCATAGAAAACTACCGAAATCGCCTGTTTCCTGTTCCTTGGCCAATAAAATCCTAACATGTGTCCCCCGCCGCCGCTGGGCCACCTGAGCCTCTTGCCTGGATCGTTGGGGACCAATCATATGATTTTTGGGAAAGTTGCACCGGAGCGTGTTGTAGCGAAAGAATCTATGGGATAACACCAATAAACAATTCCCAAAATTATCTGTTTCCTATTCCTTGGCCCATAAAATCGTACCAGGCGTCCCCCGTAGCCACCAGGCTTCCTAGGCCTCTTGCAGAGCTCGTTACTGACCCACTCATATGATTTTTCGGGAAAGTGGCACATGAACCTTTGTAGTGCCAGAACACGTGGGCTAACACCCACAGAAAGCTACCAAAATTGCCTGTTTCCTGTTCCTTGGCCCATAAAATCCTACTAGAAGTTCCTCGTCGCTGCGGGACTACCTGGGCCTCCTGCCTGTCTCGTTGTGGACCTATTCATATGATTTTTAGGAAAGTTACACTGGAGCCCGTGCAGTGCCAGAATCCGTGGGCTAATACCCACAAAAAACTGTCGAAATCATCTGTTTCATGTTCCTTGGCCCATAAAATCCTACCAGGCGTCTCCCGCTGCTGCCGGGCTGCCTGGGCCTCTTGCCTGGATCGTTAAGGACCACTCATATGATTTTTTGGGAAAGTTGCACCGGAACCCCCTGCAGCGCCAGAATTCGTGGGCTAATACCCATAGAAAATGGCTGAAGTTGCCTGTTTCCTGTTCCTTGGCCCATAAAAGTTTTCCAGGCGTCCCCTGCCGCAACTGTGCTACCTGGGTCTCGTGAGCTAACACGCACAAAAAACAGTCGAAATCACCTGTTTCCTTTTCCTTGGCCCATAAAATCCTACCAGGAATCTCTCACCGGCATCGAGCCACCTGGGCCTCTTGCCGAGCTCTTACGGACTTGCTCATATAATTTTTTAGGAAGTTGCACCGGAGCCCCCTGCAGCGCCAAATTCATGGGATAACACCCACATAAAATGGCTGAAATTACCTTTTTCATGTTCCTTGGCCCATAAAATCCTACCAGGCGTCCCCCGTCGCTGCCGGGCTAACTGAGCCTCTTATCAGGCTCGTTGCAGACCTACTCGTATGATTTTTTGGGAAAGTTGTGTCGATGCCCCTTGTAGCGCCAGAATCCATGGGCTACCCCCCACGAAAAACTATCGAAATCGTTATTTTCCTATTCCTTGGTCCATAAAAACCTACAAGGCATCCCCGGCCGTCGATGGGCCTCTTGCCGAGCTCATTGCGGATCCACTCGTTTGATTTTTTGAGATAGTTGCGCCGAAGCACCCTGCAGTGCTAGAATCCATGGGCTAACACCCATAGAAAACTGCCGAAATCGCCTGTTTTCTATTCTTTGGCCCATAAAATCCTACCAGGCCTCCCCTTTCACCGCCGAGGTACCTGAGCCTCCTGCCGGGCTCGTTGCAAACCTGCTCATGTGGTTTTTTGGTAATGTTGCGCCGGAGCCCCCTATAACGCCAGAATTCATGGGCTAACACCCCATAGAAAAAAAAATAGAAGTCATCTGTTTCCTGTTCCTTGGCCCATAAAATCCTACTAGGTGTCCTCCGCCGCCGCCGGGCCACCTGGGCCTCTTGCCAGGCTTGTTGCGGACCCACTCATATAATTTTTTGAAAAAGTTTCACTGGTGCCCCCTGTTTCCTGTTCCTTTGCCCATAAGTCCCTACCAGGTGTGCCTCGCCATTGGGCCACCTGGTCTTCTTGTCGGGCTTGTTCTAGACGCACTCGTATGAATTTTTAAGAAAGTTGCACCCAAGACCCCTGCAATGCAAGAATCCGTAGGCTAACACCCATAGAAAGGTGCCAAAATCACCTGTTTCCTGTTCCTCTGCTGATAAAATCCTGCCAGGCATCCCCTGCCGCCACCGGGCTACCAGGGACTTTTGCCGAGCTCGTTTCAGATCCACTCGTATGATTTTTCGAGAATATTGCATCGGAACCTCATGTAGCTCCAGAATCCTTTGGCTAACACCCATAGAAAATAACAAAAGTTGCCTATTTCTTGTTCCTTGGCCCATAAAATCCTACCAGGCGTCCCGCGCCACCGCCGGGCCACCTATGCCTATTGGCGGGCTTGTTCCGGACCCAGTCGTATAATTTTTCAGGAAAGCTTCACTGGAGCCACCTCCAGTGCCAGAATCCATGGGCTAACACCGACAGAAAGCGGCCAAAATCGCCTATTTCCTATTTCTTGGCCCATAAAATCCTAAGAGGCATCCCCCGCCATCGCTGGGCCACCTGGGTCTTTTGCCTGGCTTGTTTCAGATCTACTCGTTTGAATTTTTAGGAAAGTTGCACCGGAACCCCATGAAGCTCCATAATCCATGGCCTAACACGCACGGAAAACTGCCGAAATCGCATGTTTCCTGTTTCTTGGCCCATAAAACCCTACCAGGTGTCCCCCCACCACCGGGCCACCTGGTCTTTTGGTTGGGATCGTTGGGGACCCACTCATATGATTTTCTAAGGAAGTTGCGCCGGAGACCCTACAACGCAAGAATCCGTGGGCTAACACGAACAACGAACGACCGAAATCGCCTATTTCCTATTCCTTGGCCCATAAAATCCTACCAGGCATCCCCCACCACCGCCTGGGCCACTTGGGCCTCTTGCTGGGATCATTGCGGACCCATTGCCATGATTTTTTTAGGAAAATTGCGCCGAAGCCCCCTACAGCACCAGAATCTGTGGGCTAACACCCACATAAAACTATCGAAATCGCTTGTTTCCTGTTCCTTGTCCTATAAAATTCTACCAGGCGTCATCTACCGCTGATGGGCCTCTTGGGCCTCTTGTTGAGTGGAGGACCCACTCATATGAGTTTTTGGGATAGTTGCACCAGAGCCCCCTGCATCACCAGAATCTGTGGGCTAACACCCACAGAAAACAATCGAAATTGCCTGTTTCTTGTACCTTGGCCCATAAAATCCTACCAGTCGTCCCTCGCCACCGCTGGGCCACCTGGACCGCTTGTCGGGCTTATTGCGGACCCACTCATATAGTCATTTGGTAAAGTTTTGCTGGAGCTCCTGCAGCGCCAGAATCCGTGGGCTAACACCGACAGAAAGGTACCAAAATTGCCTGTTTCCTGCTTCATGGCCCATAAAATCTTACCAGGCATCCCACGTTGCTACCGAGCCACTTGGGCTTCTTACCGATCTCATTGCGGACCCACTCGTATGAATTTTCAAAAAAGTTGAACAAGAGTCCCATGAAGCATTAGAAATATGGGCTAACACCCACAGAAAACTGCCAAAATCGCTTGTTTCCTGTTTCTTGGCCCATAAAATCCTACAAGGCATCCCCCGCCGCCGCCGGGCCAGCTAAGTACTTTGCTAGGCTCGTTGTGGACCCACTCGTATGACTTTTCGAAAATGTTGAGACAGAGTCCTCTATAGCACCAAAATCCATGGGCTAACACCTACAAAAAACTGACGAAATCGCATGTTTCCTGTACCTTGGCCCATAAAATCCTACCAAGAGTCCCCCTCCACCGTCAAGCCACCTGAGCCTCCTGCCAGGGTCATTACAGACCCACTCGTATAACTTTTTGGGAATGTTCCGCTGAGCCCCTTGCAGTGCCAAAATCTGTGGGCTAACACCCACAGAAAGCTATCGAAATCGCCTATTTACTATTCATTAGCCCATAAAATCCTACTGGGCGTCCCCCGCCGCCGCCAGGCCACCTGGGCCTCTTGTTGGGCTCTTTACGGACCCACTCGTAAGATTTTTCAGGAAAGTTGCGTTGGAACACCCTGCAGCACCAAAATTCGTGGGCTAAGTCCCGCAGAAAACTACTGAAATCATCTGTTTACTGTTCCTCAGGAAATAAAATCCTAGTAGCATCCCCCGCCATCGTCGTGCCGGCTGGGACCCTTGTCGGGCTTATTGCAGAACCACTTTTATGATTTTTCGAGAAAGTTGCACTGGAACCCTCTGCAGTGATGGAATATGTGGGCTAACACCCATAGAAAACTAACGAAATCATCTGTTTTCCATTCTTTGGCCTATAAAATCCTACTAGGCGTCCTCCTATGCCGCTACGTAAGCCTTTTGCGGGGCTCGTTGTGGACCCACTCGTGATTTTTTTTGAAAGTTAATCCGGAGCCCCTGCAGCGCCAAAATCCATGGGCTAACACCCACAAAAAACAGTCAAATCGCATGTTTCTTGTTCCTTGGACAATAAAATCTTACCAGGTATCCCCGGCTGTCGCCGGGCCAGTAGGCCTCTTGATGGGCTTGTTGCAGACGTACTCGTATGATTTTTCATAAAAGTTGCATCGAAACCCCCTGTAATGGTAGAATCCGTGGGCTAACATCCATAGAAAACTGCCGAAATCACCTGTTTTCTATTTCTTAACCTATGAAATCCTACAGGTAGGGGTGGACGTTCAATCGGTTCGATTCGGTTTACAGATTTCGGTTCAGTTTTTTGATTTTCAGTTTAGTGAAAATATCAATCCAAACCAAACTAAAATAAATTTGATTTAGTTTGGCTTTTACCATTTCGGTTCGGTTTATTTTGGTTTGGTTTTCGGTTCGTGAGATTCATTGAACAAATTCAGAGTTCAAATTTTTTTAGAAATATATAAGTGTATCATATGAATTTGATGGAAATTATTTTTGACTTCTAATTATTATTTTCTGATTACTTAATTTCATATCTAGACATAGAGAATGGGACATAAATTTCCGACGAATAAGAATAGTTTCTCTTTGGAATGACGTTTGGAAAAACATTTTAAAGTAGATATTACCTTTCAATTTGGGAATTA
>JAABOM020061380.1:0-11057 GCA_011800125.2 Solanum clarkiae
GGTCTAATAAATCCCTTCTCCAACAAATCTTTCAATTGCTCCTTTAACTCCTTCAACTCCGTCGGGGCCATATGGTAAGGGGAAATAGAGATAGGTTGAGTATTGGGGAGGAGGTCTATACCAAAATCTATTTTCTTTTTGGGAGGAACACCAGGAAGGTCATTTGGGAAGACATAAAGGAACTCATTTACAATCGAAACTGACTCTATGGAAGGCGCTTTAGACTACACATCTCTAACCCTTATAAGATAATAAAGACACCCCTTAGAGATCAACTTATTGGCTTTAATGAATGAAATGAATCTACCCTTGACCACCACATCTTGACTTTTCCACTCAAGGACAGGTTCATTAGGGGATTGAAAAACTTGACCCTATGGGTTCTACAATCAATAGAAGCATAGCAAGTATGCAACAGATCCATCCAAGGAATGACATCAAAATCTACCATGTCTAATTCAACAAGATCACAGGGCAACAACTCATGAAAAATGTAAATAGAATAACTCCTATAAACTTTTCTAGCAATAATAGAGGCACCAATAAGAGTAGACACTTCATATGGCTCATGCAACAACTAGGGGGCAACATGAAACTTTTTAGCAACAAAAGTAGTAACAAAGGAAAAGAGTGGCACCCGGATCAATCAAAGCATATACATCAAATTCAAAGATTTTTAGCATACCGGTAATAACATCGGGAACCTCACCAACCCCCTGTCTCCCATGTAGAGCATAAAACCGGTTGTGCCTCGGGGCATCACCTTGAGGACCATCTCTATCCAATGGAACCGCATTTACACCCCAGCCCTTGCCACAGATTGTTGGACAATATGCCTTCTTGTGACTAAGTTCCCCACTTTCATAGCATGCATTAGAGCCTCTCAAACATGGGCCTCCGTGGCTCCTCCCACATTTAGTGCACACATCAGTAGGAGTCACCTCACCAACACCTTGAGGCCTAGGGAAGGCATTGGCTAACCCTCTATTAGCATGAGAAGGCCCTTGGCCTTAACGAAATCTAGCACCCTTTTGGAATTTACCCTCAAATCGAGCCATGTTGGCCTCGTGCCCCCTTCTCTTCCTCAATTACTCCTCCTCCATTTTCCCGGCATAGGTTATTAACCGAGAGAAGTCCATGTCACTAATTACCATGGTGGATCGGCATTCTTCGCTTACTGAATCAGAGACCCCCATCACGAACTTATTCATCCTAGATCTAGGATCGGCCACCAAATAAGGAGCATACTTTGAAAGTTAATTAAACTTGATGGCATACTCCCTCACACTCATAGAACCTTGCTTCAAGTTCATAAACTCTACCAACTTAGCTTCCCTAAGCTGAAGAGGGAAAAAACAATTAAGAAAAGCCAATTTGAACTACTCCCAAAGCATCACATTACCAATTCCTTTCTCACCCTTCCATTGATCATACCATATTTGGTACCCCTTTGAGTTGGTATGCCACCAAATCTGCCTTTTCATTCACCCAAACACCCATGATATTCAAGAGCTTATAGACCTCATCAGCAAACTCTTGTGGATCATCATCCACCTTTGACCGATAGAACACTGGAGAATTCATCCTCATGAAGTCTCTTACTCTAACTCCCGAGGTAGTAGCATGAGTGGCTTTAGCCCCTTGATTGACTTGGTTGGCCACCACTTGGCAAGCATTGTGAGAGCATCTTGAAGCTCACCGTTAGTAGGTTGTTGCCCGGGAGTTCGGGCCCTTCTTCCTCTAGTGTTTGGCATGATTTAACATAGAAAAGAATAATTGTTAGGGGGAACCACAACTCTATAGCATGACTTAGAACATGAAGAAGGAAAACATTTCCTAAAACATCTCATAGCCTCCTACTTATAGTCATGGCATGCTTCACCACCATGAATAAGACTCTAATCGACGTGATGTGTTGGACTCAGTGGATCTATCAACCTAGTGCTTTGATACCAAGATTATCACGACCAAAGCCTAGGGCCTAAACATGACATGCCGCAAGTGGAACCCAAAGGGACCCCAAGCAAGCCTCTTAGAACATCATTATACATCCTTGGTCGCGGAAGGATTAAAAATAAGCGTCAATAGATAATAAAATAGGGCAACCGGGGCTAAGGGAAAACACTTTCATACCATAGACATTAAGAACAATAGAGTAAAAGCTCTTAGCGTAGATACGTAACATGTCCAATAAACACCGCTAATACATAGAAAAGGGTGGGGGCCAAGATAAAGCAACTGGGATTACCCAGATAGTCAAAATAGACAATAAAGAAAAATGTCTTAATACGTAATAAGAGCAACATAGACTAAGATCCCCGAAGTGGAGGACTCACCACAAGCTTGAGTAGTATTGAACTAGCCACATGGAGGAGGAGAATGATCAACTTGAGCACCGGTCCCTATATGGTGATATCATGTAGGCAAGAGGATGCGTTAGTACATTTGAATGTACTAAGCATGTAGGATGCAATGCAACAAGAAGTAGGCATCATAGTCAAAATGTGTAATAACAGAAAATAGGCATAATATAACAATATAGCGTATATGATCAATGATTAAGTAAAGCATGCTTAAGTAGCTCATGCTTATATAGGATATCATATATGTAGAAAAGACCAAGCTAGATTTTCAAGGTACAAACCCCTTGGTAGTTGATGGTTGTTTCACCCCATCATCCCGATGGTGTGGTACAAACCCCTCGCATGGTTGATGATAATCATACTTTATCACCACGGTGGCGAAGTACAAATCCCTCACATAGTTGATGAGTACAAACGCCCACCTCAATTACTCGAGCTCTTGTCCCCCCCGATCGGGTATGATCTAATGCAACACTTTATATAGAGTATATCATATACATAAGCTCATTTCATCATCACATGGTCAATCATATCATTTCTCATGCTTTGGACCTTCAACTCCTCATGAAAACAGATCCGGACATTTTATCAAATAATTAGAAGGTATGAAATGCTACTATAAAACCATGAAATATAGAGATGAAATCATGCAAAGTTTTTAAAATTCCTTGAATTAGAATGGTGTGGATAGAAATTCAGTATTTTGCTTGTAAAACCATCAATCAACACCTTGCAACACCCTCAAGCAACATACATCAAAATCCCTCCTCAAATCTTGTAATAGATCAAAGATTTATAGCTCAAAACATAGCAAAGCAGTCACAATTTCACATAGCTTTAACATAGTGTGCAGTGAATTTTATAATGAGCAAGACCCATTTGTAAATTGACTTTAAATAATGCAATTTGAGTAAAAGAATACTTGGGTATCATGGGTAAAAGGAATCTATTAAAGAAACCCACATACCTTATCTTGGAGATGAACTTGGTGAAGATTGGAGATGGAAACTTGAAGAAGAAGAACCTTGAAGGAAAACCTATATTAGGATGAGGGTTTGGGAATTGAATTTGGGAGTGAAAATATGGCTAAGTGTTTTAGTGAGTATTAGAGAATGTTTAGGATTATATGAGGGTGAAATAAAGCTGAGTATAGGTAAAAACACAATTGGGAACACTTAGGCCCAAGATCCAAAAGCCTTGGACCGAGATAGAAATCACTGGTAAAAAAATACATAGGTCCGAGTCTAGTTCGCAATGCAGATCTGACGCGGAGGTCATACTAACACATGTCTGCGACAGCTGCGCGTTCCGGTGCTGTCACAGATCAATTCTAGATAAGAAAAATTACAAAAATTGAAATTGCTAATCGTTTGCTCTTAAATCGAGGTTAGACCCTTCTCCCCCTAATTTTGACCCCTGAATAAGAATATGAAGTCAGATTTTTGATATCACGCATGGATTTTGAGATATATGGAATTTAAAATTCTAAGCATTTTGAGGCACATTTTTGGGCACTTTTTGGGGTCGTTTAGAAGACTATGCTAAATTGTATATTCATGAGTTGGTTAGATTGCATGGGATTCCTTTGTATATCATATTAGATTGTGATGATCAATTCACTTCACACTTTTGGAGGTCCTTCCAAAGAGGTCTTGGTACTAAGGTCAAGCTTAGTACGACCTTTCACCCTAAACCGGATGGCCAAGCCGAAAGAACTATCCAAACTTTTAAGGATATGCTTAAAGCTTATATTTTGGAGTTTAAGGGTAGTTGGGATGATTATCTTCCATTATTTGAGTTTGCTTATAATAATAGCTATCATTCTTGCATTGGTATGGCTCCTTTTGAGGCCCTCTATGGTAGGCATTGTAGATCATCAATTGGGTGGTTTGAAGTGGGAGAAATGAATTGTTGGGTCTGGTGTTGGGTCTGGATCTGGTCATGGAGGCTATGGAGAAGGTAAGGTTGATCAAGGAGAGGTTGAAAATAGCCCAAAGTCGTCAAAAGTCCTATGGCGATGTGAGGAGATGGGAGCTTGAATTTAAAGTTGGTGATTGGGTCTATTTAAAGGTTTCACCCATGAAGGGGGTGGTTCATTTTAGTAAAAAAGGTAAATTAAGTCCAAGATATATGGTTCCTTATAGGGGTTGAGGAGTATTGATAATGTAGCCTATGAGCTTGAGTTGCCTAGTGAAATGGACTTGGTTCATCCAGTCTTTCATATATCCGTGTTGACAAAATGTATGGGTGACCCGAATGCTATTGTTCCATTAGATGTTGTGGGTGTTGTTGAAGACAACTTGACTTATGAAGAGGTTCCATTAGAGATCTTGGATAGACAAGTGAAGAGGTTGAGAACAAGGATGTGGCTTCCGTTAAGGTCCTTTGGAGGAATCAACAAGTCGAAAGTACTACATGGGAAGTCGAGGCGAACATGTAAAAGCGATATCCCTATCTCTTCCATTATACTCAATCCTAAGGTACTAATTCTAAGTCTTCTATGTGATTTCAAGTCTTATGTTTCAGCCATTATGTCATTTGCATGCATTCATGTTTATGTTGACGAGTTCATAATGATTTTTGGCACTTGTGTTGAGATTTTGAAAATGGTGTTTAAGTGTAATATTGCATTCTTGTTGGGGTTGATTTCATCATGATTACTCTTTTTATATATATTTCTTCGACATTCAGGGACGAATGTTCCCAAGGGAAAGATATTGAAACGATCCCCAAAAGTGCCCAAAAATGTGCCTTGGAAGTGCCCGAAATCATAATTTTCATATATCTCAAAATTCATGCATGATACTGAAAATTCAACTTCATATTCTTGATCAGGGGGCACAATTGAATGGTAAATAGGTCTAACCCCAATTTTAGAGCAACTGTATCAAAACTCAAAAATCCATAATTTGCAAATTCCAGTGACGATCCGTGCCCCTGGCATGACACGGCCAGGGCATGGATTAGTGTTATTTTTGGCCTGTTACTTCTTGTTTGGTCCAAGGCCTTTGGTTCTTGGGCCTAAGTCTTACCATACGTAAAAATACCTATTTTAGCCACATTTCACCTTCATATCATACAAGACATTCCCCAATACTCTCTCAAATACTTAGACAAATATTTCACGAAATTCAAGTGCCAAAACTCATTCCAGATCTTAAGAATTTCACTCAAGTTTCAAGTCTCCATTCCAATCTTCATCAAGAAATTCTCCTAAGTTAAGGTATGTGGATTTCAACCATTGGGTCCTTTCACCCACGGTGCCCAAGCTTCTTTTTTACCTAAATTATATGTTTCTAAGTTGATTTTACTTATGGGTCATCTATTATGAATTTGACTATGAACTATGTTGGGGTTTGTAAAAGTGCGACTGTTTAAGCATGTTTTGAACTACGAATCTTTGATCTATCTTGAGATTTGATGAAGCATTTTGATGTACTTTGCAAGGTGGTATTACCAAGTGTTGGTGGGTTGATTTACTTCAAGATTTCTTGCATGATTTCACTCTTTAATTGCATGATTTTAAACTAGTATTACACACCCATCAAGTGTTCAATAAAATATCCGGTTAGGGTTCTTGAACTATTGATGATCCATTGCATGACCTATGACTTGTATGACTTTATGATGATGAAAGGAATATTTGTATGTATTGATTTCATGAATAGTATCTATAGTGTTGCAAGTTGACTATGCCTCGTTCGGGGGGTGGTAGGCCCGAACAACCATGTTGGGGGGTTTGTACCTCAATTGCCTCGCTCGGAAGGTAGTAGGCCCCGTGCAGCCATATTGGGGGGTTTGTACCTCAATTGCCTCGCTCGGGAGGTATTAGGCCCGTGCAACCATGTTGGGGGGTTTGTACCTCAATTGCCTTGCTTGGGAGGTAGTAGGCCCATGCAACCTCGTTGGGGGGTTTGTACCTCAATCGCCCAGCCAAAGAGGTGGTAGGCCTTGGTTACTAATGTTGGTCTCTTCCTAAATATGTAATATGTTCTATATAAGCATGTTTTACTACAAGCATCATTCATGTATGCCATATTGCAATAGGCATATTTATCGCCTAAATATGCATTTTGATTATGTTGCCTATCTCTTGATTGTATTGCATTCTACATACATAGTACATTCAAACGTACTAACGCATACTATATGCCTACATGATGTTACCATGTAGGAATCGGAGCTCCACTTGATCATCCTCCTCCTCCACGTGGCTAGTACGATTACTCTCAAATCAAGTTGGTGAGTCCTCAACTTTAGGGACAATGTCTTGATCTTATGCTATGTGTAAAGACTCTCTTTCTTTTTTATTGTATGCTTTGACTATGAGGGTGAGCCTTGTTGCTTGTCTTGGCCCCCGCTAAGTTTTATGTTGGAGGTGTTATTGGACAAGTTATGTAATGATGCTATGAGATTGACTCTCCTGACTCTTTGATGTTTATGATATGAAAGATGTCCCTTAGGCTTATATTACCCTATTTTCTATCAATTGTTGTTATTTTATTGCTTCCGCGACCAAAGATGTATAATATATGCTAAGAGGCTTGATTGGGATCCCTTCGGGTTTTCCATTCGCTGTGTCACGCCTAGGTCGTGGGCTTGGGTCGTGACAATACCTTTCTTGAAATTCTTCTTTTCCTTCGTCAGATCGGTAAAAGAAGATGTCTTCCAATGACTTATAATGCTCAACTCCATGTCGTGTGCTCGTGCAGCAAGTTCTTCAAAAGTTCGTTGTTTGATTCCCTGCAGTATGTATAGAAGTCCCCAATGTATACCCTAAATGCACATTTCCACAACAGATATTTCAGAAAGGCAATCTTTATGGTCCAAACTCAATAGTAACCACCGATTGATGTAATCCGCAATGGGCTCATCATTTTTTTTGCTTAGTTCCAATCAACTCTACCATGCTTATAATTCGACGAGTACTATAAAAAAGATTGAGGAACTCTTTCTCGAGTTGTTCCCAACTATCAATAGACTCATTTTCTAGGTCAATATAGCAGTCGAATGCATTTCCTTTTAGTGAATGAACAAACTGTTTCACCCAAAGGTCACCATATGTTCCAACACTGCTACAAGTTTCAGGAAAGTGGGTGATGTAGTTCCTTGGATTCCCTTTTGCCATCAAATTGTTGAAGCTTTGGTGGTTAATAGTTTATTGTCTTAGACAAATCATCAATTTTTCTGGTATATAACTTGGAGTAATATAATAAACTTTGTGGTGCTCCACCATATTGGGCCCTAATAGTATTTGTTATCATGTCTTGCAATTACTAGACAGATAATATTGCCAATGAAACAAATTGTTTCTCCTTTTGGAATTTGGACTTAGCTAGAGATTCCTCAATATCCTTATTTTGTAGATTGAAACCAAGTGGACAAGTAGGCACATGACTTGATTCTCTAGGTGTGAAGACCTCCTACTTATTCATAAGTTGAACAATGTGAAGATTCTTATTATCAATAAACTTCTTCAAGGCTTTAATTGTTTGCTCCATTAGTGCGATTCTTTCATCTATGTCAGTTGAGTCAGCCATCAAGGCATTGACATTCACTAAAATTGGAGAATCTGTTGAATCATCAGATTTACCAAAGTGGGAATCGATTTGAGAAAGATTTTTGAAGAACACATATGAGGTTGTCCTCAAGGAATGCAGTTATGACTGTCGTTTGAGAGTCATTGTTTTCCACTGTTTCCAAAGAAGTGAAGTATACAGATCTATCTAAGACACAAATCTTGAACTTGCTTCGAGTAATTGGATCAATACAACTAAGATCAGCAACAGAGTCCTTGCATGAAACATCACCGGTCTTCCTAAAGGCCATTGCAGTAGTTGACTTTGTAGTTTCTAATTTATAAGAGAAAGAGATGAAGAACAGAACTAGTTCCACCGGGCAGCCAAAATTTGTTCGCAACAAATTTTCACAGAACTGAAAATTAACTGCAACCAAAAATAAATAAAAGAAAGATGTAATTGCCTTAGAAACAAATTTTTTATATTGATGAATTTTGTGAGTACAATTTTGTTACTCTCTTGATTCTTTCTCCTAAACTTTCTTGAAGATTTGAGGGCTTTCAGTAGTGTGTTTCTAGAATTGTTAGATGATTCACATCCCTTAGAAATGTATTTTAATTGCCCTAAGTTTTGTTCTTCGAGAAGATCTCTAGGAAGAACTCCGTCGATCACTCCTTGGAAGAAATATGTAGTAGATGATGTTGTAGCTTTCCACAATACTTGCTCCAATGCTTGCTCAAGTGTTTGTAGAATTCCCTTTGAATGTCATGTCTATCTCTTATTCACAGTTGTAGAGAATGGACAAGGTTGCTTGTGATTGACCTAAAGATGTCATTTTGACACTTGGCGAAGTGCGATTGGTTCTTGCATTTGACTAAGATTATCACATCATTTGGACAAATGGCATCATCTAGTTGGTCTTGGATGCCTTGTTATCGTGACACGTGGCATGAATTTGGGGTTCAAAGTGAGATGGATCTCGGACTTGAACTTAATAAACTGGATTTTATCTATTTTTTAAAGCCCAAATTAATTATTCAACCCAAATGAATATGGATTTAATTCAAATTTCATATTAATTTAACCAAAAAATGTTTATGTGTCTACAAGTTCATGAATAATTGATTTTTATTTGAAGATTTTTTGTCTAAGTTAATCGACAAAAAACTCAAATATTTGTTCATTTATGGAGGTGAACATAATTCAAAGTATTATTACCCTCAAAGAAGGTGAAAGACTAATCTTTTTATTCTCATATTTGTGAAGTCAAAGTATTGATTTTTTTTTTAATTATGTTATTTGACGATATATTTTTAGAACAATTGTGAAAAAAGTGTATTTCAAAAAATATTTAATAAAAATATAATTTTTCAAATTTAACTGTTTTAATAAAATATGATCATTTTAATTCCGAATAAAACAAATAGAACTATACAAATTATTCATAAAATATATCATTTACACTATATTTAAATTAAATATATTTTGTAGATCATCCATTATTGTTTTATTTACTTAGAATTGTGCAGACTAAGTATGAAAAAAATCTTGGTACAAAGGCGTTATTACTGAATGAGGTCTGTTAAGTTTGAATTTGAATTAGTTGGACTTCAATGCCGATTCTGAATATCGGATGAATAATTAAAAGAAATGTATACTCATATGATAATATTAAAGATTTTCAAACATTCACAATATTCAATTTAATAATATTAACATGACACATACATGCAACACACGTATACTAAACTAGCGGATATAAAGGATCCAAGGCCAAAGTTACACAGTTAGTCACTTTTCTAAGAGTAATAATGTAATTAGCACTATTTTAAGATTTCTTCAAATATAACAGCTTTTATTGCGTATTTGGCCTAGTAGAAAAATGTGTATTATTAATTAGAAAATAAATATAAAATTTGTATATCCACAAAATTAGGAATTATATCTTATCTCTTACTGTTTATTATATTCTCTCTCCTCTTTAATAGTTATACTCCTTTTGTGTTTTATGCAATTGTAGTAAAATATGGAACTAACCGATATGTATATTTCATAAATATTTTTAGAGGTATTTTATATAATATTCCTTTTGTCCCATATTAATAAAATTTGTGAGGTAATGTACATATGTTAAGAAAAGTATTCAAAGACAAAACTTACACATACTTTCCACTATTGCCCTTTGTGAAATTATAAATATGTAGTATAATTTATCTTCTAGAAAATATAAAACTTCAATAAATAAAAGGGCAAATATGAAAAAAGTTTCAAACATTCTTTTTAAACTTTGAACAATTCAACTATTTTAAACATTGAAAAAAGTCTCCAAAGTTCAATTAATTTGAGACAGATGGAGTACTAGTGATATTATATTAGATATATTATTGCTGTTATGGTAATGATGATGATGGTGGCGCAATTCATTTTTAAAGTACACTAAAATATGTATAGTATAATTTAAAATAATTATTATACTAGATATATATAATACTATATTAGGTATATATTGTGTTATAAGAATTTAAAATAAGAGAATAAATGAGGAAATATTACAATTTATTAGGGGTATGTAAAAATTGAATCGCCGATAAACTGAATCGATAAAAATATTTTATTGGTTTATTGTTATTGGATTATTAGTTTATCAGGTTTTTAATTGTTTTGGCAAAAAGATTATTGGGTTATAGGTTCGATATCGGCTTTTACTATACCAATAACCCAATAGATATAATAATTTACTATTTTACCCTTTCGTAAATATTAAATATTAATAATTTAATAGCAACATGACACTATAACAATACTTTACCTATTTTAGTTTTTACAGTACTTAAGTGATTAGTTATCTGCTTTAATATTTTAATTTGTAATTAACTAATTATATCTTTTGCAAGTTTATAAACATAATCTTCATACTCTAACTGTTTTTTGTTAATGCAAATTCTCATTATCATTCTTATTAGTATTGGGTAAATCGAAAACTAAACCGTTAAAGACTTAAAATCGATAAATCGAAAATCGATAAAAAATTATTGATGTAACACCCCACACCTTACACTACACCATTAATACCATACAAAAGAAATATGACATGATTAGGTTAAACTAGCGCAAGTTTCCAAAAGTACTTGAATCTCACGTTAATGGGCTATACGTGTGTCTAGCGCTTAAGAGG
>JAABOM020061381.1:0-11054 GCA_011800125.2 Solanum clarkiae
TATAAATGAGAGGCTATGAGACGTTTTAGGAAATGTTTCCCTTCTTCTTGATCTATGTCGTGCGATAGAGTTAAGTCCCCTAGGCTTATTTCTTATTTTAATCAATTGCATTTCAGAATATGTCTTAAGCTACTCAAGACGGTGATATATCAAATGTGGAGCTTCACAATGCTCTATGGGTATTGGACAAAGTGGTGACAAACTTGACAACTCAACTAAATCAACAAGTGGGTGCCATCGAGACTTCAAGTGGTATGATGAGGAAGAGAAAGGGGAAGGAGGCCAAAAGGGCCTGTTTTGAAAGAAAGTTCCAAAGTCCCAAAGGTGGGGGTGGTGTGGTGCCTTATACTAGGTGCCTAGGATGTGGTAGATGCCATGATGGCCCATGCTTGAAGGTACAAATGCTTGTTATGGTTGTGGGGAGATGTGTCATAAGGTAAATGATTATCTTCGTAAATGCAGTAAGGGTAAAAGCACTTTCTAGTTCACTTAGAAAAGAATAATCATTGTCAATATCAAAAATCTCAAGTATGTTCCTATCTAACAGAACGCTATTAGATCAAATGACAAATACTCGAACCTCCACGCTCTTTAGCATGAGATTTTGAGTCTCGTGTGTCTACCATTTCACCACCAATGGTGATGTTGATAAAGGTGAAGATGTTGATGGACAAGCTCCTCCTATATGCTACAAGTGTGGAAGGTAGCACCCGCGAGATTGCTTAGTCGGTTCGGGTGCCTGTTTTAGGTGTGGTAGAGTGGATAATAAGATGAGGCATTGTCCATGGGTCCCTAAAGATCCTAGAGATGGTCATCAATGTTCTTAACCATAGCCCTCTAGGAGTCGCTACGCTTAGCATAGTACTTCGCAGGTAAGTTGAAGATCTTGATTTTTATGGATCCAGGTTCCACTATTCCTTTCATTTTTCCTTTTGGTTGCTAGCGAGCTTCTTGTGTGTCCCGAGTTGATATGTGAACCTTTGGTGTCCACCCCCTATGTTGAGCCTATTGTTGCTAGAAAGTTCATAGGTATTGTTCTATATTCATATTGCATTAGGTCTTGCCTTGTGACTTGTTGGATTTGATGTGGTGGATTTGGTGTCATACTTGGGATGTATTAGTGGTATGCATATTGAGTCCCCATTGATTGTAGGGCCCATAGAGTTAGATTCAAATTCCTTAATAAACGTGTCTTTAAGTGGTGGCTCGTAAGGTGGTTGTGAAGAGGTAAGTATGTTTCTTGTCTTAAGGTACAGTTGATCTCTATAGGTTGCATTTATCATCTTGTAAGGGTTAGGGATGTTGAACCTAAGTTATTTCTATTAAGTTGTTTCTGGTGATCAATGAGATGTTGAATGTCCTTTCTGATATTTTGAAGTTGGGGTGGTGTCTTTTGGTTTGACTTATGCGCCGATTATGTCTAAAGGTCTCATGAATAGGGTCTTTAATCCCTACTAAGTTGTGTTTGTGGTGGTCTTTACTCATGAAGTATTGATTTATTTTGAGCTTGTGAACCATTTAGGGGTAGTGTTGCAAATCTTGGGGAAGAGAAGATGTATGCTATGTATGAGAAGTATGATTTTTGGTTAAAAAAGGTTGCCTATCTAGAACATGTAGTGTTGGGAGATGGTATTGAGGTGGATCCTAAGAAGCCTGGAGTGATTAGAAATTGTCCTAAACAATTGATTCCATTGGAAATTAGAAGCTCCTTGGGCTTAGCGGGTTACTACTGGCGATATGTGAATGGGTTCTCTTATATTGCTTCTCCCATGACTTAGTTGACCAAGAAGAAGGAAAATTTATTTGGACTAATAAGTGTGAAAGGAGTTTCTAAACTTTGAGGATAATCTTGTGTTCACTCCTATCTTGTCACTACTGGAAGGGTTAGAAGGGTTTGTTGTGTATTGTGATGCCTCAGGAATTGGTTTGGGTTGTGTTTTGATACAAAATGGTAGGGTGATAGCTTATGCTTCTAGACAACACAAGGTGCATGAAAAGAATTATCCTACTCACGATCTTGAATTGGCCGTTGTGGTTTTTGCTATGAAAATTTGGTGTCATTATTTGTATGGAGTTCATGTTAATATGTTTACCGATCATAAGAGTCTCAAATATGTGTTCACTCAAAAATATCTCAACTTGAGACAATGAAGGTGGTTAGAACTTCTTAAGGATTATGATTATCACCCCGGTAAGGCTAATATTATGACTGATGCTTTAAGTCAGATGTCTATAGGAATCCTAGCTCATGATGGTGATGGGGGCAAGGAGGTGGCTAGAGAGGTCCATCGGTTGGCTAGATTGCTGGTGAGGTTGGACGAGGTTGAAAATGGTAGTGTAGTGGTGGTTGATGATTCTAAGTCTTTATTGGTTGAAGAAGTGAAGGCAAGGCAAGATCTTGACCCCACTTTGTTAGAGTTGAAGGTCTTGGTGAGAGATAGTAAGGTGAGCTTTTTCTCTCAAGGGGGAGATTGTGTCCTCAGGTACTAGGGTATGTTGTGTGTTGCTAATATTGATGACTTGAGGAGGTTGATCCTTGATGACACTCATAATTCATCCTATTCTATTCACCTTGGTTCTACAAAAAATGTACAGAGATTTGAGGGAAGAGTTTTAGTGGGGAGGTATGAAGAAAGAAATTGCTGAGTTTGTGACCAGTTAGGTGGTGTGATGTGGGATACATAGCTTTGTTGGGTCCGGATTTGGTGATAGAAGCCTTAGAAAAAGTGAGGTTGATCAGAGAAAGGTTTAGAAAAATTCAGGTTGATAAGAGAAAGGTTGAAAGTAACCCAAGGTCGTCAAAGGTCCTATGTCGATGTGAGGAGAAGGGATCTTGAATTTAAGGTTGGTAATTGGGTCTATTTGAAAGTTTCACCCTTGGAGGGTGCAGATCGTTTTGGTAAGAAGGGAATTGAGTTTATGGTTTATGGGTCCTTATAGAGTGTTGATGAGGATTGGTAAGGCTGCATACAAATTGGAGTTGCTATGGATATGAATATGGTTCGTCTAATCCTTCATGCATCTAGATTGAGGAGATGTGTTAGTGATTCTAGTGTTATAGGACTCTTTGAGGATGTGGATGTTGTGAAAGATAAGTTGACTTATGAGAAGGTCTGGTGGAGAAGTTGGATAGATATATGTAAAGATTGATTTGTAAGGGTGTAGTGTTCATCAAGGCCCTGTGTGAGAATCGTCAAGTTGAAAGTGTCATTCGAGGAGTCGTAGTTGGCATGGAAAAGCAACATTCATACCTCTTTCATTCTATTCAATCTTATGATAACAAATAAACTCCTTTTTATGATTTTAAGTCTTTAGTCTCTGCCTTCATGTCATTTTCATGCAGTCATGTTTATATGGACAAGTTCATGATTGAATTTGACACTTATGTTGAGATTTTTGAGATGACATTTAAGTATATTGTTGCATTCTTGTGTGGGCTGAAATCATCTTGACTACTTCTCCTACATATGTTTCTTTTACATTCGTGGACGAATGTTCCCAAGGGGGAGATATTGAAACGACCCCAAAAAGTGCCCGAAAGTGTGCCTCAGAAGTGCCCAGAATCGTAATTTCCATATATCTTAAAATCTATGTGTGATATCGAAAAGTCAACTTCATATTCTTGTTCAAGGGAAAAAATTTAGTGGAAATGAGTCTAAACCCAATTTTATAGCAACCGTATCAAAATTCAAAAATCTAAAGTGGCGATTTCTAGAGAGGACTTCAAGCCCCAGGCGCACCGCACTAGGGGCGTGCCTCAGTATTAAATGTCCCCAGTTTTTTTATTCGGGTCCAAGACCTTTGGATCTTGGGCCTAAGCCTCCCCAATCTTCATCAAGGAATTCTCCAAAATCATGGTATGTGGGTTTCATCCATTGGGTCCTTTTATCCATGGTGCCCAAGCTTCCTTTTTTCCTAAATTACATGTTTCTAAGTTGATTTTACTTATGGGTCTTCTATTATGAATTTTACTATGGACTATGTTGGGGTTTTGTAAAATTGTGATTGTTTAAGTATGTTTTGAGCTATGAATCTTTGATCTATCTTGAGATTTGATGAAGGGTTTTGATGTACTTTGCAAGGTGGTATTACCAAGTGTTGGTGGGTTGATTTACTTCAAGATTTCTTGCACGATTCACTCTTTAATTACATAGTTTTACACTAGCACTGCACACCTACCAAGTGTTCGATAAAATGCCAGGTTTAGGGTTCTTGAACTATTGATGATCCATTGCATGAACTATGACTTATATGACTGATTATCCATTGCATTAACTATGACTTATATGACCTTATGATAATGAAATGGATGTACGTACTGATTTCATATATAGTATCTATCGTGTTGCAAGTTGACCATGCCTCGTTAAGGATGTAATGGGCATGTGCAACCATGTTGGGGAGTTTGTACCTTAGTAGCCTCACTCGAGAAGTAGTAGGCCCGTGCAACCATGTTGAAGGGTTTTTACCTCAATCATCTCACCAAGGAGGCGGTAGGTCTTGGTTACTAATGATGGTCTCTTCCTACACATATAATATGTTCTATGTACGCATGTTTTGCTACAAGCATCCCTCATGTATGGCATACTGTTATATGCTCATTTATTGCCTAAATATGCATTTCGATTATGTTGCCTATCTCTTGTTGCATTGCACCCTACATACTTAGTATATTCAAAAATGTACTAATGCATACTCCATGCCTATATAATGTTACCACATGAGGACCGAAGCTCCACTTGATCATTCTTCTCCTCCATGTGGCTAGCACGATTACTCTCAAACCACGTTGGTGAGTCCTTAACTCCGAGGACATACTTCTCTTGATTATGCCATGGATTGACTCCCTTTAAGTTGGCTACTTATGATTGTGAGGGTGAGCCCTGTTGTTTCCCTTAGATCCCGCAAAATTCTATGCTTAGAGGTGATATTGGACAAGTTATGTAATGATGCTATGAGTTTGATTCTCTTTGACTCTCTTGATGTTTTATGATATGAAAGATGTCCCATAGCCCAGTTTATCACCATTTACTATTCCTTATCGTTATTTTATTGCTTCTATGACCAAAAATGTGTAATGATATATTAAGAGGCTTGCTTGGGGTCCCTTCAGGTTCCACATGCGTCGTGTCATGTCTAGACCCTAGTTTGGGTTGTGACTGTTAAGCCCAATTATGTTTTATGCTAGGATTTTGATAAGATATTGGTTATGACAAGAATGTGATCAAATAAATGTCAATGATTATGGCTCTATGTGCATTTTTGGTCCTTGCACCATTTCATATGTGTGAATGAGCTATTCCTATGCATGAGTATTATTACTAGAAGTTATGATTTTGCATTTCAGCCTAAGTATGCATTATTATGAATGATATTTGACTTTTAAGCCTAAGAATGCATTGAAATGATTTGGAAATGACTACTGCCTCTTTTGAAAGCATGTATATATACATGTATATGTCTTACTATGGGATGATGACTTAGCATCGATTGATTGAGGGTCCTCTTCTTTTCTTGAAAATTGTGCCTAATATAGGTTATGAACATCCTATCATAAATGGGGTTGCCCGTAAGGAAGGTTGCTTCATACGAAATGGGGTAGTCCGTAAGGTGAAGTATGATATGATATGATATGATATATGTGGAAATCCTATCCGAAATAAGGTTGCCCATAAGGAAGGTTACTTCATACGAAATGGGGTTTCACGTAAGGTGATGTATGGGTTAATTTTGGTAAGTAGACCACCTCTTTACCGACGAGGGGATTTTATCGGAATTCCAAATAATAGGTAACTTGGTCTTACTCTTGTCGATTGAGGTCACGTGCCTACTATGTATGAGGATTAATGCATTTCATGCATCATGGACTTCATGGCATATTGTATAATACTTTTCTTTGGATATATGATTCTTCCTGTGTTATGTGCCCTTGTCATCTAACATTGAAATACAGGTTTGGTAAGTCACATGCATTGTATCCGGCATACATAGTATATTCAAACACACAAACGCATACTTTTGCCTACATGATCTCACCATGTAAGAATTGAAAGATCATCCACCGTACGATGCATGGCTCGAATCTCAAGTTTGCTTGTTGTGGTGAGTCCTATCTCCAAGGATAATCCACCATCCTTCTATCTAGAGTTCTTTTATCTATATTACTTACTTTGAGGGTGAGCCCCAGACGTATCTTGGACCCCGACCTATCTTATAAGAAGAGGCATTGTTGGACATCTTGTAAACTCCTTTATGTTTACATGCTAAGCGTTATGATTGGAGATTATGTTATGGCTTGGTTGCCTATTGGATATTGCTTTATGATTTGGTAACGAATCTTATGACTTGGCTACATAATATGATGTGAAAGATCCTAAGCCCTGAATTTTCCTATAGCGTGAGTCATACTTACCTGCCCTTTAGTCATTATGTGCTATGTGCTATGTTATTTCACGTTATTCCCTTTTCCTATGACATCCCCACAGTTTGAGTCCTGCTCACCCATCCCGTAGAATTATGTGTTTACTATTTGAGTGTGATTACGAACCAATTATGTGAATTTGGATACTTTGAGGCTTGTTTGGGGACCTTCGGTTCCCATTCACTATGTCACTCCTACACCCTAGGTCTGGCTCATGACATTATACTATTTCACTAAGTCGATCGATAATGCCTACTGAAAGTTTTTTTCGGGTACTCACCCCATACTTTCTGCATTGTTTCATGGTGCAGGTCCAGGATCAAGCCACAGGTGTTGAGTGTTGGGAGATTTAGGAGTGCTCAGGAGACTTTTGGTGAACACGAACAACTCAGGCTACTTTGCAGTCTCATTCCTTTTGATGGTCGTCTTTTGCATCCAGACATTAGCATTGTACAGTAATGGCTTGTATTTGTAGGAGCACTCCTAGTTTTGTATATTATTAGGATAATTGTTATATGCATATATATATGGGTATATTCTTGTGTCTATTTTAGCTCTGTATAGTTGACTTCCAAGTTCTAGGTAGGTTACGGTGGTTATATTATCGTATCTATTATATTGTGACTAGAGATCTAGGATAGGTACCCTGGGGCTGGGTAATTGGCTTGCTTGTAGGTGGGAGATCTAATAGGTGTCATCACGATTGGGACCGATTCGTGGCATTCTCATTTTCCCTTAGTGAAATAGTTTTCATCCATATAAATATCTGAGAATTGTTTAAGTCCATAAATTTCAAAAGTCTTCCGTTTTTCCTTAAATATCATGTGAAGTCGAGGGCTACCAGATAAACTAGAATGGAGGGAGTATAAATTTTCACTTGGTTTGTATTCACTGTCACAATCCACGGAAGAACCAAGAAAGTAGCTCTATCTATCTGGTGGTATACCACAAATACAATAAGTAATAGTTGAAAATAAAATGATAAAGTTGAATAAAAATTTATTCAAATTGAGGTACGGATATCTCATTCTCTTTAAGGAGATTCAAGTCTGGTTCGAGATAATTTTCTTTATTCTTGTCCTCATTATTTCATTTGAAGTTCTTATGGAATTGTTGTACTCGATCACTCACAAGATAAATTTTCTCGTTGTTGCCCATGGTCTTTCCTGATTTGGATTTTTCACATCAAAATTTATGTTTTTGTTTATAGATTTATTTCTTGATTATTTACATCTGCTTCTTGTCTTTCATATACTAATTCCTAACATATAATTTTATTGAGGTTGAAATGATATTGGAGCAACTGAGCAAACTGAACGGATCGGATACAGAGGTTCCTGTAGCACCGCAGCTGGTTCAGGATTAAGTTATCGTTGATTGATGAGTACTTACTTTGAGCTTATAAAATCAGGCCTATTGCTTTCGTTTGGTGAAGTCAAAGAAGCTTTTCCAGAAATAATTTTGTTAGATGCAAATAAATAACAAGTCACATAGTTTTGGCCTCTTCAGAAAGTAAAACACACATTCTTTCTAATTTAAATCAAGATGTGTTAAGCTCTCTCGATACCTTTTACGTAAAATGGGTATAATTAGGTTTGATACTTATAACACTTGTTTTTAAGTGTAGCATAATAAATTAGATATTGTTTAATATCGTCAATGTAAGTTACAGGGATATGTAGCACAAATTATTAGAAGTTGCAATTACATGGAAGCTTCGACTCATTTGGCCGCTGTAATCAATACGAATACACGAATACAAAATTACTTACTTTAGATGGAGTGAAATTTGAGAGAAGCAAGTGAGCAAATATTTAGAATTGATTATCTTCCAACATGAATACAAAATCACCTACTTTAGCCTCATTAGATATTAATCGGTGAAATCCAGTACAAGCAAAACATCAAGAGGATAGAGCTCTTGATAACAGGTTTTGAAGTAATAGAAGAAGTCAAACAAAGTCTAGTTTTTCTTTCAAGAAATGAAGAATACTTGAGAAAATCAAAACAAATCTTAGTCATTCTCACAAGGAACCATAAATTAAAAACACTATAATCTCCAGAGAGACAAGAAGACGGAACCCTTAAGAAAGAACAAAATTTGAGAGAAGTAGGTGAGCTAATAAAGCAATATATCGAACATATTGATGCATATGCAGTTCATGTACACCCAACACCTCTGTAGGCTCTACACTGTGACTTTAGCACAAACATTTTAGATTAGTACAAACATGTTTAATTATAAGCTACTATCAATTATATGGTTATTCATTTTATCAAACTTTTTCCAAATTTACCAATGAATGGAGTTATAATTTTGAATCAGAAAAAAGGATCATATACGTGTAGATATGATTTCAATAAAACTTTTAATTCAGTAATTACTATGTATCTATATTATAAATATTACTTTCTCTAGTCCAATTTATTAGACACTTTATATTTGTAGAAATTTGAACTAAGTAATTTGGGAAAACAAAAATTTTATTTATCTACAGCTGCATACGATTATTGACATTAATGATGTACCAGTGTTCCTAAGGAAGACATATGTTGATCGAACGTTAAAAAAAAGGGGAAAATATCCTAAAGATACATCGCAAAAAAATATGTAGATGCAAAGTATTTCTAATAGCCGACATCACTAATATTTACACTCAAAGTATGTGTCATTAAAATATAAAATAATCAATCAAACAGTAAAGTTGAATATTATTATAGTTTTACCACTAAATTGATTTGTTCAAATAATATCTAATCATCTTATGCTCAATAATTTAATAGGTCAAATAATCTCACCTTTCATGAGTTTAAAGTTGTATTTCCCCTTTCAAATCGGCTATCTCTTGTTGCATTGCATACTACATACTTAGTACATTCAAACGTACTAACCTATACTTTATGCCTACATAATGTTACCATGTAGGAACTGGAGCTCCATTTGACTGTCTTCTTCCACGTGGATAGTTTGATATCTTCAAGAACTTTGGTGAGTCCTCAAGTTCGGGGATGCTAGTTATATTTCTCTTGTCTTTGATATATTTTTATGTTGAACTCTTGATACTGTGAAGGTGAGCTCGGAAAGTGTCTTGGCCCCTGCTTAAATCTATTTAGAGGTGTTGCTGGAACTAATGATGTAATTATACTTGGGCTTTGACTCCTTTGACTCTTCAATATTTTATGCTATCAAATAATTTCCTTAGTCCCTTTATCCCTATTTAATTACTTCCTTGACCAAGGATGTGTGTATGATATAGTAAGAGGCTTGTTTGGGGTTCCTTCGGGTTCTCAATTCGCCGTGTCACATTTAGGCCCTAGTTTGAGTCATGACATTTAAATTCTTTAATAGAGTTATTTTCTTATTCTATCTCTATTCCAAAATACTTGTCGCGTTTTGCTTTATGAGAGTTAATTTTTTTTAAGCTAAATAGGATTAGATGAATTTGACAATTTAAAATTATATTTTAGATATTCAAAAATATATCAAAATCTCAGTCGGCGCTCATTCTGCAAAATCGGTATCCGTAGCCTAGCGCTCAGCCAGGGCCCAACAATTTTATCCGACACAGTCAAAGTATAAATATGGGAGTCAAAATTAATTAACCCCCACTCTTCACAAAAATTATCCAAAATATCTGACCCCCCTTCCCTAGTATTTTTCGATCACCTCCGTCCGGCCACCACCTTTTTCAGCAAATTTTTTGGCCACCTCCGAAAGCCTTGGGGTTTACCCTCCTCAGCTCCTCCTTCAATTTTTCACATCTCTTTTTTCAAATTTGATAAGTTCTTAGTCCTATAATCTTTTTAATATAGAACTGGATGCGATTAGGTTGAAATTAATTGATGGACATGGTGATTCGATTAGTATGGGTTCGGGTCTATGATTGCCATTGTATGTGCTTAGGTTTTAATTGGGAATAATGTGTTGCTTGTGTTTGAATAGCGTTAAAACCCAAAAAATTCATGTGTAGCCATGTTTTGTGTATTTGAATGATGCTATATGAAAACCGTGTCTCCATATGTTGTTTCAATTGAATAGTCTATATTGCTTAAAAAAATGATGTGTGATTACATGTGTGTGCTTTAACATTTAAAAATTTAAGCGTGGTCGATTTTCTCTGAAAAAATGTCAGATGAGATTTGATGGGGTTGTATGAGATCATTACATGTGCGGTGTTGGGTATTTGTTGAAAGCATATGGGGGTGAGTAATGTGTTGCTTCGATATTGATTTAAATGCTAAACATGTCATTTGGGATCCGTTTGATAGACTTGGAAAATCCAAAGTTTTGGATATTTCACACTACGAGAGTCTTTTACGACCCGGGGCACATTCCACGAGTCATAGTTGCTCCTTATATGAAATTGTTAATATTTAAAGTTTCTGAGATTCTATCAGATGAGATCTTCTATGATGCATAGATCAATCTACGACTCGTACAATGGTCTCGTAGATCCCTATTTGTAAAAGTTCAACACTGGAATACATCTACGACTCAGTCTATGACTCATAGAATACTGTACGAGTCATACCTGGTCTAGTAGATGCAATTCCATTAGCAAAGTTTAGAGCACTCTGTTTCTATGAGGGCACTCTATGGCTCATAGTTTTCACTATGGCCCATAAAAGTTCC
>JAABOM020061382.1:0-11054 GCA_011800125.2 Solanum clarkiae
ACGGGCTTTAATGCAAGAGATGAACCTACCCTTGACCACCACATCATGACTCTCCCACTCAAGGACAGGTTCATTTGAGAATTAGAATTTGACCCTACAAGTTCTACAATCAATAGAGGTGAAGTATGCATGCAACTAATCCATCCCAAGAATAACATCAAAATCAACCATGTCCAACTCAACAAGACCACAAGGCAATATTTTATGCAAGATACAAATGTGACAATTTTTATAGACCTTTCTAGCAACAATAGATGCACCAATAGGAGTAGATACCTCATATGACTCACATAACAATTAGGGTTTAACATGGAACTTTTTGTCAATAAGAGGAGTAAAAAAAGAAAGAGTGGCACCCGGATTAATCAATGCATACACATCAAAATCAAAGACTTTTAACATACTTTGATAGCATCAAGTACCTTATCAACCCCTTGCCTCCCATCCAAAGCATAAGACCGATTGTGCCTTGAGGCCCATCTTGTCATCCTCCTCTACCTAAAGGAACCGTATTGGCATCCCAGCCTTGAGTAAGAACATCTTTACCTTTGTTACAATCACGAGGGCAGTCAACCTTTTTGTGACACACTTCCCCACAACCATAACATGCATTAATATCTCAAGTATGGGCCCTTATTTTCATGACCTAAGCCTAGGTCCTAGATGTGATCAGCGAATGGGGAACCCAATGGAACCCCAAACAAGTCTTATAGCATATCATTACATATCCTTAGTCGCGGAAGCAAGTAGAATGACAAAAAGAGATAAGTATAAAAAAGGGGAGTTGGGAACTAAGGATAAACTCCCATATAATAGATATCAAAGTCAATAGAGTCAACTTCATAACATAGATACATGACATGTTCAACAACACATCTACTACATAGATAAGAGCGGGGGCCAAGACAAAGCAACCGAGCTCACCCTCATAGTCAATACATAAGTCAAAGAGAGAAAGTCTTACCACGTAGCAATAGATCATAAGTAACATACCAGGATTGGATGACTCACCAACAAGCTTGATAGAAGTCGTACTAGCCAAATGGAGGAGGATAATCAATCGGTACACTGGTTCCTACATGGTGACGTCATGTAGGCATAGATTATTCATTAGTACATTTGAATGTACTAAGTATATAGGATTCAATGCAACAAGAGTTAGGCATTAAAGACAATATGCATAATTATAGGCAATAAATAGCATACTAACAATATGACATGCATAAATAATGTTTGAAGTAAAATCATGCTCATATAGACCATAATATGAGTATAAGGAGTGACCATTATAGTGCAAGCCAAGGCCTACCACCCCCTTGGATAGGCGCATGAGGTGTGAACCTCTTCATGAGGTTGATGGAGTACAAACCCCCCACCGAGGTTGATGGAGCACAAACTCCCCCCTAAGGTTGACAGAGTACAAACCCACCATCAAGGTTGATGGGTACCAACCCCCAACAAGGTTACCTGGGCCTACCACCCCCAAGCTAGGAGACCAAGGTGTCAATCCCTCGATAGATTACCTGAGCTTACAAACCCCCGAGCTAGGCTTGGTCATCCCCAACACTATATAGAGATAATACCATATATATGTACACTCTTTTCATCATCATACACATTCATTCATTTTTATCATCATTCCATTATCTTTTCATAATTATTTCATCATTATCACATAGTCATTCAACTCATAAGACATACATTGGAACTTCAATTCCACAAGAATCCATAATCTGACATTTTATCAAATAATTAGAGGGCGTGTAATGCTAGTGTAAAACTATGCAATTCAAGAGTGAAATCATGCTAGAAAAATTAGCGTATATCCATCAATAGATACTTGGTAACACCCTCAAACAATATACATCAAGACCCTTCATCAATCCTCATCATAGACCTTAGATTTATAGCTCCAAACATTGTAAAACAGTCACAATTTCATAAACCCAATATAGTGTGAGTGATTTTTATAATAGATAAGACCCATGAATAAATTAACTTCAAATTATGCAGCTTTTAAATAAAGAGAGATTAGGCATCATGGGTGAAAGGAACCCATGAAAGAAACCCACATATCATAGCTTTGGAGTAGAATTTGATGAAGATTGGAGATGGAGACTTTAAAGCTTGAGAGGATCCTTAGATATGGAGAGGGTTTTAGACTTGAGTTTAGGACATAAAATATAGGCTAAGTGTTTGAATGAGTATTTCTGAATATTTAGAATGATATTAGGGTGAAAAATGGTTAGGTATAAGTATATTCACATTTGGAGACACTTAGGCATAAAATTTAAAAGACTTGGGCCACAAGAAAAATAATTGGGTAGAATTTACATAGGTCCACGTGTGGTTCACGACGCAAACCTATTTCAGAGGATAGATTTACACTGGTCCGCGACAGTGTTTTGCAGCATTGTCGCAGACCGATTCTAGAAATTGAAATTTTAAAAATTTGAAATTGCTAATTGTTTGCTCTAAAATCATGTTAGACCCATTTTCTACTCAAAATGGCCCCCTGATTAAGAATATGAAGTTAGATTTTTGATATCATGCATGAATTTTGAGAAATATGGAAATTATGATTCCGGGCACTTTTGAGGCACATTTTTGGGCACTTTTTAGGGTCGTTTCACTTATGACCCTTACCACACCTTGGACACACATCATCAGGAACCACAATCCCAACACCTTGGGTCCTTGGGAAGTCATTGGCAAATCCCCTTTAGAAGCGTGAGAAGACTCTTGGCTTTGACGGAACTGACAACCCTTCCGACTACGAAACTTTCCCTCAAAATGGGCCCTCTTGGCCTCATGACTCCTACTCTTCCTCCATTTTCCCTCTTCCATTTGTTCAGAATATTTCATCAAATGGGACAATTTCATGTCACGAATCAACATGGAAGACCGACATTCCTCAATCACCAAGTCAGAAACACCTATCACAAATTTTTTCATTCTAGACCTTGAGTAGGCAACCAAGTGGGAACATATTTAGAGAGTTGAGTAAACTTGAGGGAATACTCCCTCACACTCAAAGATCCTTGTTACAAGTTCATTAACTCCACCAATGTAGCTTCCCTAAGCTCAAGAGGGAAGAACCGATTAAGAAAGGTTGCCTTGAACTACTCCCAAAGCACCACATTGTTGACTCCCTTCTCCTCCTTCCATTGATTAAACAATATTTGTGCCACCCGCTTGAGTTGGTAAGCCATAAACTCCACCTTCTCCTCTGATCTAACACCCATAATAGCCAAAACCTTATAGACCTCGTCAATGAACTCTTAAGGATCCTCATCAACCTTTCACCCATGAAATTTCAAGGGATTCATTCTCATGAATTCTCTCACCCAAGAACTTGGTGTAGGACATGAGGGGCTTGGGCCACTTGGTTGTCTTGATTAGCCACAACTTGTGCAAGCAAAGTGAGAGCATCCTGAAGCTCTCCATGAGCCAGTTGCTCCTCGGGTATGCGTGCTCTTCTTCTTCTTGTGTTAGGTATGATATAGCATTGCAAAGAACTATCGTTAGGGGGGAATAACATTACGTCAACTCTATAGCACGAATTAGAACATGAAGAAGGGAAATATTTCCTAAAACACCTCATGGCCTCCTACTTAGAGTTGTGGTGCATAACACAACCATGAATAAGACTCTAATCGACGCAGTGTTGGACTCCAAGGATCTAATAATCTTGTGCTCTGATACTAAGTTTTTCATGACACAAGCCCAGGGCCTAGACATGACACGTCAAATGAGGAACCTGAAAGGACCCCAAACAAGCCTATTATCATATGATGCATACATCCTTGGTCGTGAAAGCAATAAAATATAATATAAGATAGTAGATAGTGACAAAATGGGGCTAAAGGAAAATTCTCATATCATAAACATCAATAGTTAAGATAGAGTCAAAGCTTAAAGCATAACACAAACATGTCCAGCAACACCTCTAAAACGTAGATTATTAGTGAGGGCTAAGATAAGCTACCGGTCCCCCTCATAGTCAACATATATACAAAAGAAAGATAATCATGGAACATACTAGGAGAACACAAATATCATCCCCGAAATAGAAGACGCACCAAATAGCTTGAGAGATGTCTTACTAGCCACGTGGAGGAGGATTATCAAGTGGGGCTCTGGTTCCTACATGATGACTTCATGTAGACGTAGAGTATGCGGTAGTACATTTGAATGTATTAATGCAATGCAATAAGAGATAAGAACATAATCAAAATGTATAAGCATAGATAATGAGTATCAATAACAATATGGCATGCATGTGAGATGTTATGTAGTAAATCATGCTTATGCAGAATATAATACATTTGCAAGAAGGTACCACTTTCATATTGGTGGATCGTCACACCCTACCACCCTTAGTGATTGAGGTACCAACCCCATCAATTGGTTGGTGGATCATCGCACCCTACCACCCTTGGTGATCGAGGTATAAACCCCCCGACATGGTTATTAAGGTACAAAACCCCTGACATGGTTGGTGGGTCATCACACCCTACCAACCTTGATGATCGAGGTACAAACCCCTCAACATGATTATCAAGGTACAAACCCTTTGACATGGTTATCAAGGTACAAACCCCTCAACATGGTTACCCGGCGCAACCCCTGAGTAGGGCACTGTCACATTCCAATACTATGTAGGAGAAAACCACATAATACGTTCATTTCATCATCATATAATAATTTAACTCATAGGACATGCATTGGTCCTTCAATTCCTCAAGATAACCATAACCGTAAATTTTATCAAACACTTAGTAGGTATATAGTGCTAGTGTAAAACCATGCAATTTAGCGATGAAATCATGCAAGGAAATCCCATGTAAAACCATCAATCAATACTTAGTAATACCCTCAACCAATATACATCAAAACCCTTCATCCAATCTCATTATAGATCATATATTCATAGCTCAAAACATAATAAAATAATCACAATTTTATAAGCCCCAACATAGTATGCAGTGAATTTCATAATAAGTAAGACCCATGAGTAAATCAACTTTAAATCATGAAAAATTTGAGAAAAAGAAAGCCTGGGTATCATGGGCGAAAGGAACCCATGAAAGAAATTCACATACCTTAGCTTGGGAGAATAGGTCGATGAAGATTGGAGATGGAGACTTGGAGCTTGATTGTTAACCTTAGAGTCCGGATGAGTTTTAAGACTTGAATTTAGGAGTAAAATATTTAACTAAGTGTTTGAATGTGTATTGGGGAATATTTTGAATGATATGAGGGTGACAATATGGCTAAGTAGAGGTATTTTCACATTTGGGAACACTTAGGCCCAAGACCCAAAGCCTTGGACCGAGATGGAAAAACTGGACAAAATTTGTACTGAGGCACTCTAGAATTCGATTTTGGGGTAACTAAAATTGCAATTTGTTTGCTGTAAAATTTGGGTTAGACCCTTTTCCCACACAATTTGACCTCTTGAAAAAGAATATGAAGTTAGATTTTTGATATCGCACTTGAATTTTAGAGATATATGAAAATTACGATTCCGGTCACTTCCCAGGCACATTTTCAGGCACTTCTTGGGGTCCCCAAGGGTCCTTATATAAGGCCTTTCATCTCATAACTACATTCCCCCCGTCGGATTACATTTCAGCTTGTGGAACCACAAATATTATTATGATTCATGATCCACAAAGTGAGGTAGAGCTCTACCTTGGCAAGTAGACTCATCTTTTTTCGGTGTATAGGCAATATCAGGATGCTATGTTATAGCTTGCATGATCTTATTGTTAGTTATGGCTAATTCCCACATATGTATGACTATTTTACTCATGTGGATTTATAGCATATCATGCATTACCATCACAACTCAAGCCTAGGGCCTAGATATGACATGGCAAATGGAGAACCCAAAGGTTTCACCAAACAAACCTCATAGCATACATAAGCACATCATTAGTAAATAAGTCAAAATAAGTGGAAACTAAGGGATAGAGACTAAGGGGAGACCAGCCTAAACTTAAGACACAATATAAAGCCCATACATGCATGATCATAATATCTAATAATACCTCCAAACATAGATTGAGAGGAGCTTGGATATGTCCCAAGCTCACCCTCAAACACAAAATAAGTAGAACATAACGCATAGTCTAGAAATAAACGCTTGATAGAAAAGGGATATTTTCCTCGAAACTAGAGGACTCACCACAAAGCAAAGTCTTCAAATTCAAATAACCTATGAGTGTGAGAAGGATGAGGATCGTCAAGCCCTATATAGTGTAGGCAAAATATGCATTAGTACTATGGAATGTATTAAATATGTGCGATGCAATGAAACAAGAGATCATACGCCATAATAGGTAAGATGCTTAATCATAACGAAGGTAATAAGCTCAATATGTTATAGATGTTCAATACCCTATTGAAAATATGCATGAAGGAACATAAAATCGTAATATACCATGTATGTGAACTACTACATGAAATCTCAACATTGCCTCCACACCAGAGAAGTAGTCTACTTGCAAAGGTAGACTATACCCTACATTGTGGGTGTCATAAACATGGTACTATATGTGGATCTACTAGCTAATACATAATCCTATGGTGGTACATCATTATGAGAAGCAAGACTTTATATAAGGACCCTTAGTGATACTCCCCCATCTTAAATCTCATTTGATGCTATGTCTAGTCCCCAAGCATAATCATACATCCATAAGCTTGGAAAACATAACATTATGATAAATATAGGTCATTGAATTTGTATCCTTTTCAAGTGAGCATTTTCCTTTTACAAGAGGGTGTCTCATAATATCATAAAAAGAACTTCATAATGTCATAGGTTTCATATAATATTGATGGATTTCATAACATGCTTGATAGCCCTCATCATTTAAAATATTCATGAATTAATATAACATATAATTAAACTTGTCTCATAATATACTTCATTATGTAATTTTAGTACAAAACTTGGTGGGTCAATGCATAAAGGCGTAAAATCATGAAATTCAAGAGTAACATGCATAAATGAAGTAAAAAATGATCTCTTGCAACTATTCAAAACAATCCACCATAATAATTGTAAAACCTCAATTAGGGCATCATGAAAACCATCTCATAGATCATCAGTATTAATAGCATTCCATAGTATTAGAACATACATAGATCAAAAACAAAAAAACATTTTGTAATATCAATATTTGAAAGGAGTCCATGAAATTTCATAAAATATTCATAACTTGAAAGTAAATGGAGAAGAGTAATACTTGAGTTTTGTCGAGGACACGTCTCCAAAAATCAACCCGCACACCTTGGCTAGAATTTGATGAGGAAAAAACTAGAATGAAGATGAGGAGTTTGAAACCCTATCTTGAATCCCTTCATATGACACCTCGAAGGAACTTGAGAGTATTTGGGAGGTTCTATACATAGGTTATCTTAGAAAAAAGTTGAGATGAGAAGAGTTGGAGTAGTATAAGGCTGGAAAGAAGCCATTTAAGAACCTAAACAACATAGTTCTAAACATAGGACATGGGAAAAGGTTGAAATTACCTTTCTTAAAAATCATTAGGACCCCATCTAGGAGATTTATCTATGGCTCATAGATTGCACTATGGACTGTAGAATAATGGATTTGTCCTATCGGATTTTGAACCCTCTGAAATCATCTCTAAACTTACTCTATGAATTCCTTCTATGATGTGTAGATATGTTTGTAACCTATAGGTTACGTGCCTAAAACAACTCAACACTTTGCAAAATTTTCCAACTAAAGGGGTCCATCTACGATCCTACCTATAGATCGTGAATAGGAGTACGATCCATCCTGATTGTTTTTAGTTTGGACTTCAGAAACTCAATTTCTCATCAACTTAGACTACCATTCCACTATCACAATGCATAGTATATGTATTAAATTGGGAATATTGAATAGCGTTCGTGCTTTGCATGGTTCCCAAACTTAGGCTACTGGAAATTGCCACCCTGAACCATGAACACATAGTATGGTTTGTAGTTTCTTTTATGGACTATAAATCCCACTGTTAAAACTTAACCATTACTTAGCCGAATTTTCCAGCCAAGTAACCCAAATTATGAGCCTAGTTTATGAATCATGAATTAAATTACGAGCTGTAGATTTGGCTAGTACTCTGCCCCATAGATTTTCAACTTCCCCTTTTTTCCTAAACCTTCAGACTTTCCAATATAGAGGGCCTTACAACTAATTTCATGACTCCTTATTGTACTTTATTTTGATTACGTGTGTCCTTTATTTCTCTATGTTATCATGTGCTTTTTACTGTCCTTTACCTGTATACTTGGTGCATTCCATGCATTAATACATATTTTGCTTGCATAACTTCATCATGTGGGGATAAGTGACTATCCTCCAGCCCCATGCTTAGTCCAGTTGATTACTAGCATCTTGTTGGTGAGTCCTCCTTCATTAGGGGCAAACCATGATATATCTAGCCTATGTTACAACTTATATTTATTTTGAGTCTTGTCACTAATCAATTTCGAGGATGATGGCACTTGTCCTTATCTCGCTGAGATCAGCCACCCTAAACAGATCACAATAGCATAATACTAAATAATGCAGAAGCTTAAAAAACATAACATTAATTATATCAAGGTGATAATGCATAACTCCAAAAAAATACCATCCCAAAATAGGTTGTCACAAAGTACAAGCCTCCAATACATTAGAACTAAAAGAAAAGGTGCAAGTCTCAATCGTATTTGTCACTCAAATAGAACAAAACTAATAATAATATCTGACAGCCTTAGAAGTATGCTGGAGCAACAAGCAACTACCTCTAGACTTCAATGCTTTGATCCACAAAAGGAGAAATAGAAAATCAGCAGGATCCGAGCTCACTACCTACATGTGTAGAAAACAAGGTAACTACCAAGGTACCTAACAAGTAGACCTAATCACAAGTAGAGAATAATGAACTTAGTATAACTTCCATCCCAACCAGATACCTCAAGACTACAAAACTTGCATGGAGGAAAGGCCATCATATACAATATAAGAAATATAATAGGTATAATGTCATATCATAGTGACCCAATAGCCCAATTTCACAATATACAAGGCTCAAGTTATTTAACATATCTCACAACCTTTTAATAGTTCAATCTCAATAATATACAAGATTCAAATCATTCAATACATCACACTTGGTTCATACATTAACTTCAAGAAAGGAATGATACGAAATGAAATGAATGCAATAAAATGTAAGTAATACAATGCAATTTCAAGTAAGTTATGATGCATGTTTGTCTATGATACATATACATTCATTAAATCACATCAAAATAAATGGGGTCCACACATGGATCATATATCCACCGAAAACATTTTCCTTTGGCATTTAACTTTCAAAACTAGTTGAAAACATTTCCCTTTGGCTTTTCTTTTCTTTTTCTAATCGAAACTATTTTTCTTTGGATTGTCAATTCTTTTCTTTCTCTGGTCGGGACCATTTCGCTTCGTCGTATCATTAAAAACAGGACATCAAGTACATAAATATCATCATATCACAAGTATCACTGTCATAATCTGTAACACCCCACACCTTACTATACTAATACTATACAAATGAAACATGACATGATTTGGACCAAATGACGCTAAATTTTAAAAGTGCTTGAATCTCGCGTTAATAGGCTATATGTGCGTCTAGCGCTTAAGGGTATCGAGGGTATACATATTTTGTGGTGAATTAAGGAAATTATGGCCTTAAATGAAGTAAAATAATTGAGGTGATTGTGGGAATTAGGAAGCAAGCAGGTGAGTCAGCTACTTTCTTGTCTTAAATTGCTAATTAAACGGAGACGAGACCCGGCGTCGAAATTGTCCCTGTTCGATTAGGAATAAAGTTCGTGTTAAAAGTGTAACTTTGGTCCATGTTTTAGCATCATAAATGGACTATATGTTGAGCCCAAGAGAGGTATTAAAAAGTCCCAAAGACAATCCAAAACACTTAGCAAACCGGGCCCAAATCAAAAGAACAAAATCTGAAAAATTTTGGCAGCCCAAGTCCATTAAGTTGGTACTCCAAAAAGGCCCAACTTTGAGGGCCAAGCTGGTAGGTAAGCTACTTGATAACATATGGATTATGCTGGCCAAGAAGTCAAGAGAAGGTCATACTAATCTCTCTATAAAAGGAGGCCTAAAGAAGCTCCCACATTTCACTATTATTTTGAACACAAAAGAAAATCAGCTTTGTCTCCAACTTGTGTCCCAACGTGTATTGACTTGCAAAGTAGCAGAAGGGAACTTATAGGGTTCTTATAGAAGAAATATAACTTGAATATAGTGGTAAGTAAGTTTATACATGCGTTTACTATAGTTTTATCATGAAAAACACAAGAGATAGATGTTGCGTACACTTGCTGAAACTGTTGGACAGATTATGTGCAGAAAGTTACTACACCTTTTTCTTTTTATTTTGATGATTTCTCTATGGTTTTTAAGTTGTATTATGAAGTTAACTTTTTGTTATTGACATGGTATAGTTTATAGATATTATACTAAAGTTGCTGCCCCGATTTTGGTTTAATTTAACAAGTGCATTTTATCGTGTTATTTTAAGCATCATGTTGATTGGAATTTACGGGCTGTTGTATATAAAGCTATTGGCCCAAGTGATTCTTGACTACTTAAGTATCATTATAAGACTGGTTTGGGTCTATTTATGTGTGTAAATGTTGCTGGAACAGTTTGGTTAGAGTTGAAATTGGTTTGGTGTTGTCAACGTCGAAAGGTAGCGAAGGAAAGTAATATTATACTGTCCGTTTTTAGATTGCATGGAATTGTGATGTGTTGTATTTTGTGGGCTGTTTTTAAGGCTTTTATGGACTTAAAATGAGATGTACATGATGTTTACATGATAATGTATATGAGAAAATACGATTAAGGAGCGGAAAGGTCGAAGGAACACACCAGGGTTTATAATTGTCGTTTGCTGTCCGTGTGTTGTTTTGTTATGCAATTGGGCTTCCAAGGTGTGTATATTGGCTGCTAATACTAGTTTTATCACCTATTA
>JAABOM020061383.1:0-11054 GCA_011800125.2 Solanum clarkiae
CTAATGTAATATGTTCCATATATAAGCATGTTTACTTCAAGTGTCATCCATGTATGTCATATTGTTAAATGTTCATGTATTGCCTAATTGTGCATGTTGATTATGATGTCTATCTATTGTTGCATTGCATCCTACATACTTAGTACATTCAAACGTACTAACGCATACTCTATATTGTAGGGACCGGAGCCCCACTTGATCATCCTCCTCCTATGCGTGGCTAATGTGATATCTCTCAAAGCAAGTTGGTGAGTCCTCAACTTCGAGGACATAATTCTCTTGATTTATGCTATGCATAGACTTTTTTTTCTTTATTGTATTCTTTGACTATAAGGGTGAGCTCGGTTATTTGTCTTGGCCCCCGCTATGTTCTATGTTTAGAGGTGTTGTTAGACAAATTATATAATGATGCTATGATCCTTGACTCTCTTTGACTTTTTGACATTTTTTGATATGAAGGTTGTCCCTTAATCCCATGTTCCATTATTTCTACACTCTTATTGTTATTTTAATATTTCTGCGACCAAGGGTGTGTAATGATAAGCTAAGAGGCTTGATTGGGGTCCCTTCGGGTTCCCCATTCGTTGTGTTACGTCTAGGCCCTAGGCTTAAGTTGTGACACAAGTGACTTTATGATGATTAAGGCCTTGCATGTATGCATTGAATTCATAAAAAGTACATATGATGTTACAAGTAGACCACACCTTGTTGGGGGCTGACATGCCCAATCACCTTGTTGTGGGGTGGACATGCCTCAATCACCTTGTTGGGGGGTGACATGCCCAATCATTATGTTGGGGGGTGACATACCTCAATCACCTTATTGGGGGGTGACGTGCCCAATCACCATGTTGGGGGGCGACATATCTCAATCACTTTGTTGGGGGGTGACATACCTAATCACCACATTGGGGCTGACATACCTCATCACCTTTTTGGGGGGTGACATGCCCAATCATCATGTTGAATGGTGACACATTTCAACCACCTTACAAGGGGGTGACATGCCTTGGATTTCATATAGTAATTTGCTTGGTCTATGTCTATTATGGTCTATTCCCATGAGTGATACGTACTATGCATGTTATATGATTTACAAGCATGTTTTACTTCAAGCATTGATCATGCATGTCATATTGATATTATACTTATCCATTACTTATGATTATGCATTTTTTCTATGTTAGCTTATCTCTTGTTTCATTGTATTCTACATACTTAGTATATTCAAATGTACTAACGGATACTCTATGCCTACATGATATTAACATGTCGGGACCGGAGCACCTCTTGATCATCCTCGACGTGGCTAGTTTGGTACTTCTGAAGATCAGCTTTGGTGAGTCCTCAAGTTTGAGGACATTATCTATGCTACTCTTGTTATTTGATATTTTTTTATGTCGAACACTTGTTACTATGAGGTTGAGCACGGAAAGTCTCTTGGCCCCCGCTCTATTCCATGGTAGAGGTGTTGTTAGATAATTCATGTACTTATGCTATAAACTTGAATCTTTCATACTTTTATAAATATCAACACTTCCCTTAGTCTCGCTTCCTTATTTATATCTCTTATGTTATTTATTTTGCTTCCACGACCAAGGATGTGTGACTGATATGCTAAAAGGCTTTTTTGATGTCCCTTCGGGTTCCCATTTGCCGTGTAACGTCTAAGCTCTAGGCTTGGATTGCGAAAAACTTGGTATCAAAGCACTAGATTGTTAATGGTACTTAGAATCCAACATACCATGCAATTAAAGTCTTATTCATAGTTGTAGAGCGCGCCACAACTATGAATGGGAGGCTATGAGGCGTTTTAGGAAATGATTCACTTCTTCATGGTCTATATCATGCTTTAGATGTGACTAAGGCTTTTCCCCTAACAAATGCTCTTTGTCCTTCTAGATCATACTGATTCTAAGAGGTAGGCTAAGGAGAGCCCGTACACCCAAGGAGCAACTAGCCCCTCCTGCTCCTCAAGGTGGAGGGGTAGCCCAAGATGAATTCCGGGATGCTATTAAAATGTTGGCTCGTGCTATGACCAACCAAATTCACCAAGGGGTCCAAGCCTCTCATGCTCCTACTCCGGCCTCTATAGTGAGGGATTTCACTAGAATGAACCTATCGGAGTTCCATGGATCCAAGACGGATGAGGATCTCCAAGAGTTCATCGATGAGGTTTATAAAGTGCTATCCATTATGTGGTTCAATTCAGAGGAGAAAGCGGAGTTAGCGACCTACCAACTCAAAGGTGTGGCCCAAATTTGATTCACCCAATGGAAATTGGAGAGGAGAGATAATGATGTTATTCCTTGGGAAGAGTGCAAAGCCACATTCCTCAATCGGTTCTTCCCTATCAAGCTAGGGGAAGCTAAAATGATGGAGTTTATGAACATTAAGCAAGTTCAACAAACTTTTCAAGTATGCTCCGCAATTGGTTATCGAGACGAGATCAAAGATGAACAAATTTGTGTCGGATGTAACCGACCTGGTTAATAAGGAGTGTCATACCACCATGTTAGTGGGTGATATGAATTTTTCCCCTCTCATGACATACGCCAAGCATTTAGAAGGTGAAAAACTTAGAAAAAGAAGAAGTGGTGAGTCCAAGAGGGCTCATTTTTAAGGCAGATTCCAAGGTTTCAAGGGTGGTCGGTTTCCTCAAGGCTACAAGTTCCAAGGCCAAGTGTTTTCTAATGCTCCTAATAGAAGATTTGCTAACGATTTTCCAAAATTCCAAGGTGGTGGTGGTGGGGTGCCTAACCCTATGTGCCAAAGGTGTGGTAGGAACTATAATGGTACATGTTTGAGAAACTCTAATGCTTGATTTGGTTGTAGTGAAGTGAGTTATAAGGTAATTGATTATCCTCATGCTCAAAACAATGGTAGAGGTGGTTGTCCACAAGGCCAAGGTGCAAATACGGGTCAAAAGGGAAGAGGAGGCCAACAAGAGAGTGCTCCAAGGCAAAATAGATTCTATGCTCTTCAAGGGAGACAAGAGGTGGACAATCGTCACTGGTATGTTAAAAGTTTTTTATTTTGACATGTATCCATTGATAGACCCGGGTGTCACTCTTCTTTTATTACTCCTTTTGTTACCAAAAAACATCATATTAGTCCGGAATTGTTGTGTGAACCTTATTAAGTGTCAACCCCCGTTGGTGAGTCTATTATTGGTAAAAGAGTCTATAGAAATTATCATGTGTTCATATTGCATAGAATATTGCTGAAACGCCCCAAAAATGCCCCAAAAACGTGCTTCAAAAATGCCCATAATCATAATTTCTATATAGCTCAAAATAAAAATAATTTATATTGCGGCTTTCAGTGAGCCAACAAAAAATAATTTATGAGCTCTTTAATTTAATCTTTTCAAAGCATCTACGTATTGACGTGTCTGCTTCAACAACTTCATAATATTTCTTTACCTGTTTCAATTATAATTTTTCAATATCTTCAAAAATATATAGGAAAAATCTATCAATGTTCCATAAAGCGAGACTAAAAATAATGGAAAAAGTAAAGAACTTAGACTTATTAGTAAAATATTTACACAAATTAAACCTTCCCTATCTTAATTACCCGAATTGGACCTTAGCCCAAAATAATTATATTTTTTGGATCATCTGTTGAATAGTCCATTTATCCACTCATGCAGCCCATTACTTAGCTGAGGCCCAAATTCAGCCTCTTTTACACTTGGGCAAATTCATGAGGGTATTAGAAGTTGCCCAATCCAAATGTCTATTTTCACATGAGTATTTTCCCGCATTTGTACAGTTTCTTCCCCAAAATATCGGATATTTTGGAAATTGAATTAAGTTCTATTGGCGCGCTTCATGAAGTAAACTCCATTACTGGGTATATGCATTTCTTTACATTTTTCTTAGATTGTTGAAGTATTTTTGCCATATATGTTATTAGGATTACAAATTTTGAAGTTTTTTTTTTTTTGAAATCTCTTATGCAATAGGTCATAGTTTTTGTTGTTGATTTTGTTCTATGGATCATAAACGCATTGCAACTCTTTGATGGGGGCATGACACATTTACTAATTCTTTGTATATTGATGATGTAGTTGAAGTTAAAGAAGGGTCAGTTGCTTCAGATATGTGGAGTGGTCCGAATTTTAATTTGATTGGGGGTGATTCACAATCTTTTGATGCTTCTAGTGCGAACCCGAAAGTTGGAGAAAATGTTGAGGGTGTACATGGGAATACGCCCAATATTGGTGTAGGGCTAGATAAGGGTGATCATAAAGGAAAATGGAAAGTTAGTGAAATTAGGGGTAAATCCTCTGAAAATGATGAAACCCATACTAGGAAAAGGAATGTTGCAATTGGATCTGCTAATTTTGTGGATGAATCAGTCTCTTGTCATGATAGTGGAACTCAAAGTGTTGCCCCTACGTCTGAAGGAAAATTTGTTGATAGAAGAAATTTGCATGTAATTTTTGTTTCAATTATGTGTATTTTTTATTATTCTTTATTTGAATTTTGTTTTTTGCAAAAAATATGTATGTAAAACACGTTAAAAATAGGTTAATGATACTTAGCGAGTTTACATATATTCTGTGAGTATCACTGGATAGTGATTATTTATGTATGTATATGCAAAGTCTTAATGATATTAACGTGTATATGAAGCATGTTAAATAACTTTATGATACTTAAGGAGTTAACATATGATCTGAGAGTATCATATGTTTTTGTTTTCCTTTTTTCGAAGGAAGTAGGAGGTTCTCGTATGTCTTACTTGAAGCTACTAGTGATCTCTTGAAATTTCAGGTGGCTCGATTTTCTGTATTGTTGTGATATCTGATTACTAAGTTTCACAAGACACTCTAGGCCACTCTATTTTGTCCTCGCTGTTTTGATTTGTTTTATGTATTCAACTGATTTGAAGATCAATTTAAATTTTCTCAGCATTTCTACCATTTTTATTTTGATTGTAAAACTTTGGATGTTTAACACCTTTCTTGTTGTAGTTGTTCAATTTTGCCAAACCTTTTTCACAAAGATCAATCTAGAATCTTCTGCTTTGCATCTTCATTTATGCGTAATGTATTTTGTATTCAGAAAACATATTTACAGTTTACAATATTTGCTCTTCTGGGCTTCAACTGGTGAAATAGCAAATCTTAACTCTTCTACTTTTTCTTGGAATCCATAAGTGACTATTTTTCCTTTAGATTTTTTTGTATGGGGAAATGAATGAAAATTTGAAAGTTAAAAGATAGTACTAATTATAAGAGGGGATCCACTTCTAAGTTATTTTTTATTTTTGTTAATTATACTTGCTAGCACATCTATAGATAATTATAAAAGATAGTACTAATTATAAAAGACATGACTAATTCTACTTGCTAGCACATCATAGATAATTATCTTAATTCTTTACTCTTACATAAATTCTAATAAATAAAAATGAGGACAACATGAAGTATTTTATTTGAAGTATGTTAAAAATGTTAATGATATTTAGGGAATATATATATACACACACACACTTTGAGAATATCATTAGATACTTAATATTTTATGAACATTGAAACATTAATGATATCATCAGTGTATATGAGTATATTATTGTTATAGTTTTTAGTTTTATATATTTTACATGTTATAGTTTGTGTTTTATACTAGCAGATTGTATATGTATATAATTGTGACATCAAAGAGAAAGAACTTTTGTGATTTTTCCTTAATGATTCCATCGGATTATACATATACTTTGAAGGTATCAAAGAATAATTTATAACTTATTATAGTGTCTGTCTTGTATTTATCTCTTTGATACCATTAGAGTATATATATACTCTGATGGTATCAAGTAATAATAAATTAATTCTGCAATAAATATATACTATGAAGGCATCAACTAATAATGTTATACCATCAGAGTTTAGTCGATGTCTTATTTTATTGTTGATACCATTAGAGTTTATATATAGCCAAATGATATCAATTTTATAATTAATTAGCTTTCTAGTAAAAGATTCTCTATTGCTCCTTGATGTTATTACAATATATGTATACGCTTATGACGTCAAGGAGAATAAATGAAGTGATTTTTCATTCTTGATACCATAAGAGTACACATATAATTTGAAAGTATCCAGTAATAATTGATATAATTTGAAGTGGATGTCTTGTTTCTTCTCATTGATACCATCAGAGTTTATATATACCATGGTATAAAGTAATAATTATTATATAATTGAAAGTATACAGTAACAATTGATACATTTTTCTCCTTGATACTATCAAAGTTTTATGACATTAAGGGGAACAAATAGAATGATTTTTCCTTCTTGATGTCATTAGAATATACATATACTTTGAAGGTATCTAATAATAATTGATATATATTTGTAGTGGATGTGTTATATACCTATAGTGGTTCATAACCTGATCAACTTACTAAGGTCGGTCAGCAAGTGACTATTGTATTTTTTATGTTTTAATTTTTATTATTTTATTTATAGTTGCATTTTACTATGCAAGTTGGTGATTATTATGTTAAAATGAATATTGATTACAAACCAAAAATTGATTGTTCGATAAATTATGGTGTAGTTAAAGATTTGTTGAATAAGTAGTCGACTGGCCAAATAGAATTGTTTAGAAAAATATGCTTTGGAAAATATCTGGATATGCCTCCTCTTATGTTTCAACGGCATGTTGTGCATAATTTGTTAATGAGAGAAATGTATTGTGATGAGGAGAATGTGATGCATTTTGTGATAAATGGTGTACGTCTTCATTTTGTATTGGGTGAGTTCGCAAATATTATTGAATTAAAATGCAATGGTAATACGAACATCACAATGTTATCAAATGGGAATAGCTTGTTGAAGAAGTACTTTAAAAGTGCTACCAATGTTACATGGACTGAGATGGAGTATTATTTGAAGATTCTTAAAATTACAAAAAGATGTTGATGCTATTAAAATGGCAGTCCTCTATTATGTCAACACATTCCTCTTTTGTGGTTGGAAAAGTAAAATACTTGATATGTCGTATTTTGATTTAGTTGAGGATAGAGATTTTAATTCTTATTCATGAGGAAATGATGCATTTCATTCGACATATAGTAATTGTTCAGATAAGTTGAAGACAAAACGGGGATCTTATAGGCATGGGGGATTTCCATTGGCATTATAGATTTGATTTTATGAATGTTGTGAGGTGTTCAATGGTTGATTTACTTTTCAAAATAATTCTCAAGTCCCCCATATATTGAATTGGACTATTGATAAATAAGTTAATCACGAGAATATTTGTTTGCGAATATATAGCTTATACCCTGATCAGGTATTATCTTCTTTGTTTTTAAAAAAAAATTACATTCTTTTTTTATTTTTAACTTTACTTACATTATTTTTTATTATGTTTACAGTTGAGGAACATTTTTCCAAATGATAATGAGAAGCTTATGTTAGATTTAGAAGATTTTGTGTTTGAAAGTTGTCCTCTGAGTACACAGTCTCAACAATTCAGTGATGGATCTTTTGCACACAAGCGTCAACGGCAGATGTTGGTTAGAGTAGTGGTTCTGATGCTGTTCCCAGCAACGTTGATCTGAAGAATGAGATTAGTGATATTCAAAAGCATGTTGATTTGAAATTTGATGAGGTTCTTCAAGCTTTGAAATATCTTCGTGGTAAATTTGAGGTAATATTTTTAGTAATAATAGTATTCGAAAGTTGTGCTTGCAAGAGAAAATAGTTTCTTGTTTGTTATATTAGAGACTTAACGTATTTTCTAATTTATCGTAGGCGCCAGGAAAAAGTGAATCTGCACACTTTGAGAAAGAGCACACAAATCTTGGCAAAGATAGTTATGAGAATGTTCGAGATAGCGCCCCTAATGTGTATGACGTTGGAGTAGGTGGTGAGAAAAATACTACAAGTAAATCTATTGGTGAGAGTAGTAAGAATATTAATGTTAATGATGGTAGCTCCAGTCTGAGTTTGTATTTGTTTTTATGCCCGAGTTTAATATTTTTGCTATTACTCAAGATTATTATAAAAGGAAAGAAGAAAGTGACAAAGAATCTTTGACTAATGCAAAGTTGAATTTTGATCCCTTATTGGATGATGACTTTTTTATGGATTTAAGTGAGGCAGATTTAGCAGAAATACTCAAGCTGTTGTTCGTCTAGGTACTTGGGGATGGTGGTGTTGAATATCACACTACTGGGTTAAGAGAAACGAAAATGTGAGGCATGATGAATCTATAAAAGGAGTGTTGCTGAGGGATTTGAGTATTTTAGCCATAGTTCTCATATACAGGATCCTGGATATAATGGAGAAGATGTAGCAGGTTTGGTGGATGATAGTGTTAGGGATGATGTTGCTAGGGGCAATGATCCTAGAATTGATGTTCTTTGTGAGGACCTAGCTGGTGCATCTGATGTGGGTGAAAAATATAGTTAATGCATCTACAAAAGATGATGTGGATAGTGAGGTTGATTTAAAACAAGGTGGTTCTGTTATTCCTGAAGGCACTCCAGTAATTGAGATAGATGCTTTTCTGAAGTTTATCGGAGGCAAAGGAACAAAAAGCCTAGTCAAGCACAACAGTATCATTTTGTTGTTGGTTCTAGCCTTAGTAAAAATGGTTCGGTATCTCTTACACCAGTTAAAGGCAGATCTCCACTAATGCCAAGCATTACTTTTCCTGTAGAGTATAATCTTATGGTAGAGTTCTTGTCCTTTGTTGATAAAAATATGATCAAAAAATGTATGTATTTTTTATTTAGTCATTATGTATTTTTAAAATTTTACAATGATTAATAAACATATATTTGTTATATACTTTATTGTGCAGGTGAAGTTTAGCAAGTTACTCTCATGATGATGACTACTTGGATCCTTCTTACAACTTTGAGGTTTATTCAGTATCATCAAAAACCTGGTTTCACACGTTGAACTATTCTGGGAAAGAAATCTCTTGTTCTGTATGTATTCTTCAAAGTCTCTTTCATGATTTTGTTACTTTTTAATTATTTTTTTAGAGGAATCTGTGTTTTTCATTAATATCATCTTTGTGCTTTGAAGTCTGGATAGTTTGGACTCTTCTATCAAACGAGACAATATAGAATTTATTTTGTGAGAGATGTTATTACTAGCAAAAATGAAATATGATTGTGAAGTGTCTTATCAATCTTGAAAATTTGAAATCTCAAGTTCAAAAATTGTTACATTTCAAACGATATTTTAATTTTCTATTTTGATACATTGAATCAGACTATCTTTTTGCTTTCAGTTTGTCTTTGCTTCCTACCAAGCAAACTGCACTTTCTTTATCTCAAGGCTATGAGTATAGTATCTAGTTATTGTTATGGTATCATATATTAATATAGAACTTTTTTGTGTTTTTTGTGCTTTACTTATACATTATTTTTTGTTTGGGTTTTTTTAATGTAGCACATTGATGTCATTTTCTACTACCTGAAGAAGAAGAAAAAATATGAAAATATGTCAAAAAGAGTGGTAACAATTGATAATTTCTTTACTAATTGCATTTCAAAGTTATATAAAAAATTTAAGAGTGCGGAAAATGTGTCTAATTTGATTTCGAAGGCAAGTGACATAATTGAGTATATGTATAGGTATCAGCTGCTTTGCAATACTGTGTAGGCTGAGGTTGATCATGTGTTTTTCCCTATTCACTTGGGGAGTAGAAAGTGGCATTGAATTGTGGGTATTTTATCAATTCATGATAGGTGTTTGTATGTTTAGAATTCTCTCCATAGCCCACAAAATAAGGTAGTTGTACAAGAGGCCATAGAATTATTTATTGTGTTGTTGCTCTTGTTCTTGGTTATTGGTTGCTACGAGAAAAGAGCTGACATTGTTTTGGAGAATGGTCTTCATAAGGGTCATCGGTTACTTGATGCATTTGATGTTATATATGTTCAGACTCTGCCAAGACAAAAAAATACGTATGTATCAATATTTAATTATCTAGTGTGATCACTATTTTATTTTTTTTATAAACTAAACTGTTTGTTATTTTTGTACAGCGATTGTGGTATTTTTGTTGCATGCTTTGTTGAGTATTTTATTGAGGATGTTGAAATTTCTGCGGATGACTTTAATGTAGATTTGTTGAGATCGAGATACGGTATTTTATTGTGGCATTATAGTCGGGAGAAGCAGCTGAATGGTGAATGTAGTGATTCTGAAAATCCTGGATCATGAGCGAAGAAAAATCATGCAACAAATCAGAAGATTTAGTAGCTTTCTTTGGGTTACATTTTATTTTTGAACATACATATTTTTGTATAAAAAGCCACTAACAGCTGTTGATATAAATTTACACTAACGGCGCAAAAAGCACACTAACAGTTGTCTATATCGATGTGAATATTAGAATGTCTTGAAACTATGAAGTGTTAGTACTGTATGTTTTTGTAATGATATGTGTTGTCATTATATTTGATAATTTTTAGTTTTATATTTTACGTGTTATAATTTGTGTTTTATGTTAGTACAAGGTATATGTATATTATTGCGAAATCAAAGAGAAATAACTGATGTGGTCCCCCTTTGATGATACCATTAGATTATATATATATTTTGTAATGATGTGATTGTTCATTGATGATACCATAAGAGTATAGATATATTGTGAGAGTATCAAGTATAATTGATGACCTTTTGTAGTGGATGTCTTAATTTTTCCTTAATGCTTTCAAAGTTTATATATTTTTCTTTCATGATACGTAAGAGTATAGATATACTGTGAGAGTAATCCATTAATAATTGATGACATTTTGTATTGGATATGTTAATTTTTCCTTGATGCCTTCAAGTTTATATATTTTTATTTTACGAACACCTGTAATGCTCTAAAAAAATTTTAAGCTAAGACCGAGTCCTCCTTCATATGATATAGGATTTTAATTGAGGATTCTTAATTGAGCATAGATGTTAAAGTTAATTTTTTAGTATGGGAATAGAATTGGGGCTGATATGAGGTCATAGTTCTAATGTATGATTTTATAAAAGTTAGGTGAACCAATGACTTGTAAGTTGTATATATGTG
>JAABOM020061384.1:0-11052 GCA_011800125.2 Solanum clarkiae
GTTAGGGGTTACGCCGAAGGGTAGAGGTAGGCCGAAAAAGTATTGAGGGGTGGGGGTGGGGGGGGTGGGGGAGGTAATTAGATAAGATATGCTGCAGCTTCGTATCATCAAGGACATGACCTTAGATAGAAAGAAGTGGAGGTCGCGTATTAGGGTAGAAGGTTAGATGGCTATTAAGGGTAGAATGATGTTTGGCCTTGTGATATAGTAGGTTAGTAAAGGTAATTGTGTCTTGATAATTGTGTTGTTATTGTCCGTCGTTTATTTTGTTACTTTTATTGTCTTTATAAATCATCATTTGCGGAAGAAACAGGCAGTACAAGGTTATATAGTCCAATGCGACTAGTGCACTGCACTAATTATCCTTTTATTGACTATAAAGCATGATATTAAACAGTTTAGGGTGCTGTTGGTTTTAAAAAGAAGAATTTGCAGGAAATGAATAAAAATATTAAAGGAATAAAAAACAAGAAAGAGAACTAAAAACTAAAGTTGAATGATTGATTGATTGAACTAAAAACTAAAGTTGAATGATTGATTGATTGATTTTTACTGCAGTCTAAAAGTTCAATTTGTAATAAAACTATTAACATCTAAACCTAAAACTAAGCAAAAAGATCTGCTGGAAATACCAAACTCCTAAAGTCTATAAAATACTATTTATTCAAAATTCAAACAGAATTCAACTCCTAATTAAAAGAGCTAACCAATTGACTAGGTCTATCTTAATAAATTATTGCATTAAAAACTGAAACAGTTCTAAAGCAAACATTCAACACTCCTCCTTGCTTTAGGAACTGCAAAATTTTGATCTTCTATTTTGAGATCTTCACACTTGATAACCGAAAGTGATCTTCTGAATAAATCTGCAAATTGTGATCTTCTGAATAAATCTGCAAATTTATCTTTGGGCTTGTGGTGAACTAAATTCACTTCTCGTCTTGAAAGTAACCCTTGAGTACTAAATCTTTTTGACATGTCTTCCATTTTCATCTTGCACTTGAACTTACCCATTTTATTTTCACGAAACATAGATAACTCTTCCATTGCTTCAATTTTTTTAGGAGCAATTAAAGCTCCTTTGAACCTAGCAGGTTTGCATTTTTCTTGTGCTTTTTCAATTTGAGGATCATCTTCTAATTTTTTCGGCCTATGATCTTTTTCATGTTCTACAGAAACATCTTCCATTAGATCAGATAAAAAATGTTTACCTCTCCTCTTAATGTTTAAAACTTCTTTTCTAACACCATCAATGATGAAGCAGTGCTTATCCTCAAAAGATACTTTGTATCCTTTTTCTACCAACTGGCAAATACTCAACAAGTTTTGATCAATATCAGGTACATAAGGAACACCTGAAATTGTCTTATTACCTGAACTTATTTTGATGACAACAGTTCCTTTTTCTTCAACAAGAATCTAATCACCATTTCCGATCCTAACTTTGTATATTTCAGTAGGCTTTATTTCTTTAAAACTCTTGTCATAAGTCATGTGATTAGTGCAACCACTGAATCAGCCAAAAAATTGTTAAAACTTCACTTGAGATACATGTTGCAACACAATGATGGTCTTCTTCTTATTCTCTGACCACCCAGGCATCTACTTCATGGTTCTCAAATTTATTTTTGCAAATTACTTCATGGCCAAGCTGATTGCAGGTGCTACACTTCGCATCTAGCCTTTTCCAATATCTGTATGGTGGATGACCCATTTCTTCACAGTGCTTGTAAGGTTGGTAATATTTGAAATTTTTACCCTAATTTTGAGTTTTATGGCCGGCTGCTAAGGCTTCTTCAACCATGCCATCTTGCCTTATAAGTCTTCTTTGCTCTTGTGCTGGAAAAGAATTTAACAATTCTACCAAAGTAATCTTGGACAGAACTTGTGTATTTTCTAAGGTAGTTATACATGCTTCATATCTTTTAGGCACTGTAATGAGTTTTTTTCAATAATTCTTGAATCTTTAAATTCAGTGCGTAGTAATCTTACCTTGTTAACTATCTCAAGCAATCTATCTGAGTATTCTTTGACTGTGTAAGAGTCTTTCATTAACTGCAACTCGAACTCCTTTGTTTAATTCAATACTGCATTCCTCGAATTCTTTCGTCTCCAGCATATTCTTTCTTCAGATAATCCCAAATTTCTTTGGTGATGTGAGAGACATAATTCTTGTGAAAATAGTTGTGGAAACAGCAGCAAACAAAGTTGCCTTTGCCTTAGACTTCTTTGTTTTCTTTTCCTTGTGACTCTTGATTTGAGCTAGGTGGGATTATTTGGCAGTGGATTAATTTCATAATCCTCTTCTACAGCTTCCCAAAGATCGAGAGCCTCCAGGTAAGTTTCCATTCTTACAGCCCATAATTGATAATTTCCACCATCAAAAACAGATGGAGCCATTCGTGGAAAATATTTTCAGAATCTGTCTCTTCACTCACAGGTCCCTCAAGAAAAATGGCTCTGATACCAATTGTTGGTTTTAAAAAGAAGAATTTGCTGGGAATGAATAAAAATATTAGAGGAATAAAAGACAAGAAAGAAAACTTATAAACTGAAGTTGAATGATTGGTTGATTTTTGCTGCAGTATAAAAGTACAATTTATGATAAAACAACTAACTTCTAAACCTAAAAATAAGCAAAAAGATCTGCTTGAAATGCTAAATTCCTGAAGTCTATAAAATACTATTTATTCAAAATTCAATTGTTGGTTTTAAAAAGAAGAATTTGCTGGGAATGAATAAAAATATTAAAGGAATAAAAGACAAGAAAGAAAACTTATAAACTGAAGTTGAATGATGGATTGATTTTTGCTGCAATATAAAAGTACAATTTATGATAAAACAACTAACTTCTAAACCTAAAAATAAGCAAAAAATCTGCTTGAAATGCTAAATTCCTGAAGTCTATAAAATACTATTTATTCAAAATTCAAACAGAATTCAACTCCCAAGTAAACGAGCTAACAAGTTGACTAGGTCTATCTTAATAAAATTACTGAAGTAAAAACTTAAACAGTTCTAAAGCAAACATTCAATAGGTGCTAGCCAAAGGATTGACTGATATAAGGTTAAAATGACAATTGGGGACAAAGAGAATCAAAGAACATTATTCAAAGTCAAGGAGGGTGAAAGGTGAACTGTGCAAAAGAAACAAAATTATCTGTTTGTGCAACTGAAGCTACTTGTCAAGATGTCTTGGTACTTGCAAAGTATATCTGATACAAAAGCAAGTCATTACATTCCCCTTCACATAAGTAGAACATTGGATTGGTTAGATTACCCGTGGACTCAGTCTGAGTAACATGAGCAGTGTTAGGAGGTCAATCAGGAAAAGAGCAGTACTTCTCATGAATATGACCAATTTTGTGACAAAAGCTACATTTCTGTTGATATTTTCCAAATGATTTTCATTTTTGAACTTAAGTCTGGGATGCTATCCCAATGATTTTCAGTTTGAGATGCTAGGACAGACGAGTCTACTGATATCAGTGTGTCGTGATTGTGTGACTGGGAGGAATGGAAACTGGTGTAGTCAGTGGTGCGGCAAGCCTTGGTAAATGACAGCACAAATCACCCTGTAGGAACAGTAGGACAAACCAAGATTTGGTCATGCATCAAATCAAGATCAAATTGAAGCTCAACAGGTGCTAAGAATGAAAAAATTCTCCAGATGTTGCTCCAGTTGTTCATTACTACTAGCAGTAGCAGACATTGACTCATTATACTATTCTACATCTGTCTGATCTGTGTCCAAGGTAGTTAGACAAATCAAAATTCTACTACTTTTAATGAATGTCAATCAGAAAGTCACATTATAAAAGCAAGAAATGTCATTTGTGTGTAAAGCACTAGCCTTCCCCCAAATTAATAGAGAAGTCTAGAATGGTCGAGCAAAGGGATACCTTGAGTTAATAGACTTAAATAAATGACTACACAATTGAGCATCAATCTTTTTAATTCTTCCTAAATTTTTCTCATCGAATCCTTAGCTTGTCTAGCCAATTAGATCCTAAACTTGCTGACCTTGGCACCATAATCTAATAGAAGACCTAGAAGAGTAATTGCCTTACCTGTCAAAGGTTCTGTGGTTATCACTTGTTCGAATTGCAATCAATTGTTTTTGAGCCAAAAACATCCAATCCAAGTTATATTTTTCAATGGAAGTCGATGCAAATGTAGAAATATACTACAGAAAGCATTAGGTGGTCTATATGGAAAGAAAGAAATAGCAGATGCTTTCAGAACCAGGCTAATTCAATTGAGAAAGTCAATGGAACTGCTTGACTACTTTTTATTTTTGGAGTAAATAAGAAGTGATAGAAGAAGCTGCACAAATTTCAGATTTTATAGGATCTGTAATCTATTACACTTTTTTTTTTGTTTTTTCTCTTGTTGGAACCGATTTTTGGAGGTCTCCGGCATATCCTTAATGCTGGGGAATACAACATACCTTTCTCAAAAAATATATATATGATGCTGGAAATGCTGACGTAGCTTTGCTTGCCCGAAAAAGTTGCTGGAAAAGTTGTTCAAATGAACTTCTCAAATCACTAGTAAGGTCTGAAATGGTAGGGTTGATCCTCAAGATTTCAAGAATTTATTCAAAGCTTCTTGAATTTTTGTCGAAGAGCTGTTGTAGTGCAAGAAAGAGTGGGACCTTGATGGGATAGATCGAATCAAGAAGTGACCCAGGTAGTAGTGGGCATAAAATCGAAAAAACGGAAAAAGTGGGCCAAACTGAACTGAATTGATTTGATTCTTCAATCAGTTTTTGGTTTCAATTTTATTTAGTTCGGTTTTCAGTCTTAAGGTATTGGTATTTCGGTTAACTGGAAAACCAAGTCTTTTTAGGTATTTATGTTAAGTTGGCCCAGTTTAATTGGATAAATACTTGGGCATTGTAGCACAGAGTAGTGTGATGGTTGTGACTTAAATCGACCTGGACAATCTATGATTCAGTATTGGTATATACAGTGCGGAAATTGAAGTACTGAACTGAACTTCCATCCTTGGACTCAGGTGGGTTAAGAAAATGGCCAACACTGAACGTGCCAGTGCAGGACCCGGATGACTGGTACAACTGGTGGCATTGAAGGCTCGTGGATGACCTTATGACAACAAAATTTCTGGGTAGGGTTACTTGCGGATTCCATGCTACTTGTAGCACTGTATATGCACAGTTCCCCTGGAAAGTGACAAACCTCGAAATAGTTTATATAGTGCCCACTGAAGTCTCCGACCGTGAGTATTTTCTCATGATATGATCTGATACATGTGAGAGAAGAAATTGAGAGGGAACACGGCTTGATTATCAAGACATAGGGTTAAATAGTAGAATCTATATGCTCTAAAGAAGGTAAGACAATTGATCTAATTACATAATTACAAGGAATGAGTCGATTTAATTGATCCTGACTGATGTGTAACCAATTTATGTGGCAGACTTTGCTTTTTATTTCGTCCAAAATAGTAAGAATCCTACTTAAAAATTTCCCTTTTTCCACTAATGAAATGATTTATTGCTAGATAAATGTCTGAGGTTTGTTTTAGACTACAAATTTTAAAAATCTTGCTTTTTTTCTTAAACTTTATATCAAGTCAAACAACGCCACATAAATTAGGATGGAGAGAATATCATATTTACAAGATTCTAATAGTGAGAAAATATCCAACTGCCTAGAACTGCTATAAACATGTACCAAGTTCTTGATAATAATGGCACGCCTTATGTATTCATTGTTTTCTTTTTTTTTTTGTTTTTTTGTTTTTGAGAAAAGGGTAACTGTATTTCATTTCAAAAGCTTCATCATCCAAGAAATGATGAATGGAAACTACATCCTACCTCAAGGGTACATTACAAGTTTCCTATGAAATCTACTAAATCTACTGTCTCCCCTATCGGACTACCTTTACACACACACAAAAAAAAAAAAAAAAAAACCAACACACTTATACAATTCATTTTAGTTCTTTGTAAATTTGTTCTTTTCCCTTCATAATATCTTGAAGTTCCTTTCTTTCCACAGAGACCATCAAATGTAGGCAGGAATGGTTTTCCACTGGTGGCCTTCCTTATCTCTGCTCCCAATCCCTTTCCAGCTGCTTAGTAACTCCTTTGTTGTGCCAGACATCCCCAATTGACTCCCAATATAGCCAAAGACATGTCCCATAAATTCTTTGCTGCTTTACAGTGGAGGAATAAATGGTCATTTGCTTCAGCTTCCTTCTCACACATGACACACCTGGAACTAATCTGCCATCCTTTCTTCTATAGTACTTCATGAGTTACACAAGCCTCCCTACATACCAACCAAGCAAAACAGGCAACCTTAGGTGGGCTTCTAGTCTTCCAGTTCAACTTCCAGGTCTATCTGTCTGGTCTAGGCTGCAAGGTGTTGAACTTCCAGTAAGAGGATTTCACTGAAAACACACCTTTTGTTTGACGTTTCCATATCATAGTGTCAGATCTCATGGATAGACCTGAATGTGAATGGAGCACTTCCAGTAGTCTTGCAACTTCCCCAATCTCCCAGTCATTCAAATCTCTTCTGAAGGCTAGATCCCATCCCTATGGGCTCCAGCTTGAAACACACTAGCCTCCCTTTGTAGACTTATTGTATAAAGCTGTGGGAAGGAGTCTTTCAAACTACCTTCTCCAACCCATACTTCATTACAAAAATTTGTTTTCAAACCGTTACCAACATTGATAGAGATGTTCTTATTGAAACTGTCCCATAGCCTTCTTATTGTTTTCCAAGCACTACACCCAAAAGTACCCATGGCTTCCTTCTTTCTTCTGTGCCAAATCTCCAAAGCCATTTCTGCAAAAGAGACTGTTCTGCTTGCTGAGGTTCCCTAAATTCAGCTCCCCCTGTTGGATGTTGAGGGTTAAGAAATCCCATTTAACTAGGTTGTATCCTTTCTTTTTTCCTTGTTTCCTTGCCATAAAAAGGACCTTCTCACCCTGTTGATTTTCTTCTCAATGCTCTTAGGTATGGGAAAAAGGCTCATCATGTATGTTGGCAACCAATCCAGAATAGATTTAATTAGAGTTAATCTGCCTCCTAAAGAAAGGTATTGACTTTTCCACCTGGACAGTTTTTCCTCACACCTTTCCAGTACCCCATTCCATACTTCTAACTCCTTATTCTTGGCCTCTAATGGAAGTCCCAAGTATTTAGTTGGTAGTGAGTCCATCTGGCAACCCAAGACTTCAATCAACTCTTGAAGGTTCCCAACCTGGTTAACAGGAAAGATGTAGCTTTTTTCCCAATTCACACGAAGCCCAGAGATCCCTTCAAAGATTACTCGGATATCTCTTAGATGTCTCACCTGATCTGGTTCAGCATCACAAAAATTAAAGCATCTGCCCAAGATGTTTTTTTTGTGAGCAGCAGGCAGAGACAATCAACCATCTCTTCCTTCATTGTAAGGTGACCAGGTAACTGTAGAACCTATTCACCAGCCTCCGAGGTATAGTCTGGATCATGCCAGGAAAAGCAGCACAGGCCATAGTGAGATGGAATTTTGAAGGAAATGGCTGTGCAGAGAAGAACAGATGGAGAATTGTCCCAACAGTAATATGGTGGACAATTTGGAAGGAGAGAAATTTGAGATGTTTTGAGAACACTAGCAGTCCTTTACATAGGGTGAAAATGAACTGTATTATCACTTTTTATTATTTGTGCAGTTCCAAATATAAATGATCCAATAGCTATAGTAGATATCTTAGGTTCTCTGTAAGAAGAAGCAGAAATTAGTTTTTCGTGAGCTGCTTGAGGCTACATCTGTTGATAGCCTTTTGATGTAAATCTGGTTTCCAACCTTTAGTGGTGATGATTTATATACAAATTTGTTACCTTTGTCAAAAAAAATTGAAGCATCATTTGCATTAAAAAGATGAGGTACTTCTAAGTCTTCTCCTCTGCCTGTCAGAGCTCTAAATCCTCTCACCCATTTGTTTGCCTTTGCAATCCTGATCATCTGATTCAACCCCTCCATCACAAGAAGGAACAGAAAAGGTGACAGAGGGTCCCCTTGTCTCTGGCCCTTTTGAGATTGAAAGAACCCTTATGTGTTGCCTTTTATACTCAGAGAGAACCTTACAGTTGATATGCGGAAGCTGATCCACTTAATCCATCTATTACCAAAGCCTGTGTCTTTTAGAATTTTTGTGAGGAAATTCCAATTGACATGGTGATAAGCTTTTTCGATATCCAACCTGTGCATAATCCCTGGCTTTTTCTGCTTGGCTCTAGAATCTACTAGTTCATTGGCCAATAAAGCAGCATCTAGAATTTGCCTCCCTTTGAAGAAGGCCATTTGATGTTCATCCCTTAGCTTCCCTATCACTGTTTTCAACTTTTCAGTCAAAAGCTTAGAAAGAATCTTGTAGACCCCTCTAATAAACCTGATAGGCCTGAAATCTTTAACTTCCACTGCCCTGGCTTCCTTGGAATTAATTCCACAAAAGTGGCATTAAATGCTTTCTCAAACATTCCTTTCTGATGAAAGTTATGGTTGGTATGCATCAAATCTTCCTTCAAAATTGCCCAACAAGCCTTGTAGAATTGCATAGTGTACCCATCAGGACCAGGGGCTTTATCACCATCACAGAGTTGGATAGCTTGGAGCACTTCTGCCTCTGTGAATGGTCTGTGTATCCGTTCATTCTCCTCATTGGTCATTGTGGAGCATTCTCTTAGCACAAAAGAAGGTCTCCATGTTTTATTTTCAGTTTACAAATTAGAATAAAAATCTAACAGTGGACTATTAATGTCTTCAGTCTCATGAATTTCTTCCCCCCCTTACAACCAGTGTATCAATTGTGTTATACCTTCTGTGCGCTGTAGCTAACCTCTGAAAAAATTTGGTGTTCCTATCTCCCTCTTTCAGCCAACGAGCTCTTGATTTTTGTCTCCATTTCTCTTCGTCTTGTTTAGTCAAAGCTTCAAATTCTACCAGTTGTTGTTCTGACCATCAGCTCTTCCTGTGTTAGAACTCTATCTTCCTGAGCTTTGTCCAGTTCTGATAATTCTTCCAGCAAACTACTTTTCCTGTTAGCAATAGTAGCATTAGTTTCTCTGTTCTATATTTTTAATTTTTGTTTTAGTAGCCTCAATTTGGTGCAAAGTTTGTAGTCAGGGCAGCCCTTTACTTGGAATTCATCCCACCAATTTTGCACAAACCCATCAAAGCTCTTGATCTTTAGCCACCAATTTTCAAATTTAAAATATGGATGCCTTTTTTTCCACTCACCACATTCCAATATTATTGGATTGTGATCTGAGCCTATTCTGGCCTAGGCTCTTTGTCTGATCTTCTTAAAGCTTTCCTCCCACTCTGAAATAAATAAGAATTTATCCAATCTTGCATTATTTGAGTGGTTCATTCCCCTGACCCAAGTGTACTTGCCCCCATTAGTATAGGATTGTGTAATTCTAGATCTTCAATCCACCTGGAAAAATCAGTCATAATGTTGGTGGTTCTTGAGCATCCCCTTCTCTCCTCCATTCTCCTGACAGTATTGAAGTCACCACCTATCACCCATGGTCCCTCGCTCAGACCCCTCTTTGCTGCCAGTTCCTCCCAGCATTCTAGCTTTTCCATCTTGGTGTGTGGAGCATATACACCAGTGAAGGACCAGCTAAAAGGCTCATGAAGGTTTACAAAGTTGTAAGTGATTGAATACTGCCCGTTATCTATCTTGGTGCACCTCCACACCCTGCTATCCCACATCAGAAGGATCTCCCCTTTGCTACCATCAGCTTCTTTGAATCCACACCTCATCCATCTATTAGGCCATATGCTGAATGCCATCTTCTCTGTTTCCCTATTTATTTTGGTTTCCTGTAAACAGATTACATCCCCTTTCCACTGTTGTATACTGCTTTTAACTAAATTTCTTGAACTCTCTTGGTTGAGTCCCCTCACATTCCATGACACAATTTTGACCTTCATCTAAACGTTAAATAAAGGTTCTTCCCCCTACTCCTTGTTCCTTCCACACCCTTGTTCAAGTTTGATTGGAGATTTTTCAATTCGTTCTTGCCTACACGTCTGCTTCTCGAAGTTGTTGTGTCTTTTTGCTTCTTTTTTTCCATCTTTGATTTCCTTTCATTAATTCTCATTAGAAGCTCTAATATTTCTCATTCAAACCCCTTGAAAGCAACCCCATATGTATTGCTAAGTTCCAAAATATGGGAGTTCACCCAACTTGGTGCTTCTGTCTCAATTGCTGCGAAATCATCTGGGTCCTGAATATTAACTGGTTGGAGCTGCAATTCTTCTTCTCCTCCAGAATGGGGTGTTGTGGGAATTGAGCCAACTTTCTCAAGATGTTTCCGACTGTCCCTGAGCTGTGACGCCTCCTGTTCATGCCGGGGATCATCTTGGCTAGGGCTGTCATCTCTTTCCACGTAGTTTCCTTAGTCTTTTCTTCCCAATTCTTGAGTGCTGATATGAAGCTTTCCGCCAAAGTCTTGATTTCATCGAGGTTGTAGAGTGAGGAACTTTCTGCTCATGTGTCTCCTTATATAAAGGGCCTTTCAGCCCTTCATAATTAATTTTTAAAACATTTGGGCTTCGGCCCAACTCAAATAGAATCCATTGAAATGGGCCCATCCCTTTTTGCCCCCAATTTCACTCCACTACAAACCGGGCAAGTCACATGGGTTGCCATGTGCACAATGTGAAGTCCCTATCGCCTGGTACGTGTCAGATTGTACTTCATCGATAGGCAGACTTTCTTCAAAAAATTTCTGGGCAAAAGAAGAAACGCGTTCTCCTTCTCCAACGACAGCTTTCGCCGGCAACTCCACCCATAGTTGCATCTTGAAGGTGATTCCCCCATTTTCGACACTAATCTCCCTCAGAATATTATGACCATCACCATGCGCCCTGATTCTCGCCCACGTTAGATGGTTACGCAACATGGTTTCCTCCTTTGTTTCTTGCCACCCTCCACAACAGTCACTGTAGAGAAAAATAAAGAACACAAATAATTTACGATGTAGAGAAAAATAAAGAACACAAATAATTTACGAGGTTTGG
>JAABOM020061385.1:0-11051 GCA_011800125.2 Solanum clarkiae
CCCTCAGATATCCCCATAGCGTGAGTCCTACTTTCTCATCCCTTAGAATTATGTGTTTAATTTTGAATGCGGTTCCGAACCAATGATGTGAATTTTGGTACTTTGAGGCTTGTTTGGGGACTCTTAGGTTCCTATTCGCCGTGTCACTCCTAGACCCTAGGTTCGGGCCATGACATGTTATTGTTGTTGTTGTTGTTGTTGTTGTTGTTGTTGTTGTTGCTGTTGTTGTTGTTATTATTATTGTTGTTGTTGTTGTTGTTATTATTATTATTACTATTATTAATATTATTATTATTGTTGTTTTTGTTCTTGTTTTGTTGTTATTATTGTTGTTGTTGTTGTTGTTGTTGTTATTAGTATTATTACTATTATTATTATTATTATTATTATTATTATTATTATTATTATTCTTTTTATTATTGTTCTTGTTATTATTCTTTTTATTATTGTTCTTCTTCTTCTTATTGTTATTATTGTTGTTGTTGTTGTTCTTCTTCTTCTTATTATTATTGTTGTTGTTATTTTTATTGTTATTGTTGTTGTTATTATTATTGTTATTAATTGTTGTTGTTGTTCTTATTGTTATTATTGTTGTTTTTGTTATTGTTGTTATTATTCTTGTTATTCTTTTGTAGTAAGAATATATATAATATAATATTTAGAAAGAAAAACGTGCTTTATATATATATTGGATAGGCAACATCTTTTCTTTTCTTTTTTGAAAAATAAAATAAAATGAATAAAATATCTTAAAATATATATAAAATTACCAAAGACGAGAATAGTTCACATTACTATTAATTGCAAAATAAAATTATATATAAATAAGAAGAAAAAATGTGTAATTCTGTGTTTAACGTAACCAACTCGACTTGTTACTAATTGTTTTTAGGTAAAAAAGAATTGTTGAGTCGTGTTTGTCAATTATTCTGGTGACATAAGGCTTTAAACGATGATCGTTTATTTTTAAAAAAAAATTCGCCTTTTTTATGTTGTATCTCAATGGCACCATAATGGGTTACTTTTGTTATAACATATGGTCCTATCCACTACGACTTAAATTTTTCCTGGAAATATTTTCAATTGGCTACTGTATAATAGAACTTGCTCTCCAATTTTAAATTCCTTATGGCGAATAAGATTATCATGCCATCTTTTTGTCTTTTCTTTGTATAATTTAGCATTTTCATATGCTTCAAGTCTAAACTCCTCCAAGTCATTGAATTGTAACAAATGATCCTTGCCCGTGTCGCTCAAATTTAGGTTTAATGATTTTATAGCCCAATGTGCTTTATGTTCTAATTCTATAGGCAAATGACAAGATTTTCCAAATATGAGTCTATAACGAGATGTGCCTATAGGTGTTTTAAAAGCAGTTCTATATGCCCACAAAGCATCTTCGAGCCTGAGAGACCAATCTTTTCGAGAGAAACTAATATTTGTTTTCTAAAATTCTTTTCAATTCTCTATTGGCTACTTCTATTTATCTGCTTGTTTGAGCATAATATGGGGTTCCTGTTTTATGGGTTACTCTATATCGTGATAACAAACTAGCAAATTTTTTGTTTACAAAATGAGTTCCTTGATCACTTATGAAAACTTGTAGAGTTCCAAATCTAGAAAATATATATTTTTAAAGAAAATCACAAACAACACAAGCATCGCTTTGTCTAGTTGCTATTGCCTCTACCCATTTTGAAAATAATCAATTGCTACAAAAATATATTCACATCTATGAGAGGGAGGAAAAGGACCCATAAAATCGATGCCCCAAACATCAAATATTTCACACACAAGAATAGAGTTAATAGGCATCTCATCTCTTCTCGAAAAGTTACCGCTTTTCTGGAAGCTATCATAAGTAGCAACATATTGTCGTGCATCTTTGAATAGAGAGGGCCAAAAATATCCAGCTTCTAGCACCTTGGTTGCTGTCTTTCTTCCTGATATTGTTTAGTTCTATTCCTAGTACACATCGCCTTATCATGCCGTCGATACAAAATTTAAATAAGTAAGGGTCTTCCCAAAAGTAATATCTTATTTCCTTTTTGCGCTTTTCTCGTTGTTCATACGAAAAATCTTTTGGGATCTAACATCCAACTAAATAATTGGATGTATCGGCAAACCAAGGTGATTAGTTTATACTTGCTGCAATTGTATAGATGTGCTCATCGGAAAATTCTTCCTTAATTTCTAAAGGTTCAATAGAAGGATTTTCCAAACGTGACAGATGATCAACTACTTGATTTTCTGATCCCTTTCTATTTTTAATTTCTGGATCAAATTCTTGTCAAAAAAGTATCCACCTTAATAATCTAGGTCTAGCATTCTTTTTTGCTAAGAGGTATTTTAAGGCTGCATGATTACTAAATGTTGTAACCTTGGTTCTTATCAGATAAGAACGAAATTTATCAAATGCAAATACTATTACCAATAATTCTTTCTCAGTTTTAGCATAATTCTTTTGAGCTTCATTGAGGGTCCTATTGATGTAGTAAATAGGTCTAAAAAAATTCTCTCTTTTTGTCCCAATATATCTCCAATTGTTGTATCACTTGCATAACACATAATATAGAAAGGTTGATTCCAATCATGAGAAATAATTATTGGAGCATTAGATAATTTTTCTTTGAGTATATCAAATGCTTTCCTACACTCATCTGAAAATTCAAACTTAACATCTTTCATTAGAAGGTTAGTTCATGGTTTTGAAATTTTTGATTTTTTTTTTATAAATCATCTATAAAAATCTGCATGTCCTATGAAACTTCTAATGCCTTTAACAGTGTTAGGAGCAGGCAATCCTGCTATAAGATCAATTTTTGCCTTATCGACTTCTATTGCTCTAGCTGTAATTTTATGTCCTAAAAGAATCCGCTCTATTACCATAAAATGATATTTTTTCCAGTTAAGGACTAGATTTGTCTCTTCATATCTTTTAAGTACCAAAGTGTCATGCCCTAGGAGGATATGTAGATTTGGCCGGCACTCAGAGATTATTGCTAGTCCCCAAGTGAACCACTTAGCCTCATCACATCCATTCATACAATATAGATACATATATACATACATACATACATAAGCCTCACTCACGGGTATCTGAGCAATTCTTCCCGTTGCTTTTACAGAATTTCATTCTTGTATCAACAAACTGTCCCCCATTAATGTAACACCAACATTATTTGATTCCAAATTCAGAGCAACGCCTATTGTACCCTCTTCTAATTCTACTAATTCACCCGCCATTACTTTATTAAGACTGTGAATATGAGCAATGCCATGGCCTACTTGAAGTATGGTACCTGTATTTATAATCTTTCCTTCTCTATTATATTGTTCAATATGTTCACGAATAATATTACTAATTTCGTCAGCTCGAATGATTACCATAATTCTTTCTTTAGTCTTTTTTGAAAGAAAAAAATATACCTACAGTAGAAAGACTAATCAGTTTTTTCTTTCATTATTCCCAACATGCCAATATTGGCACTAATGATACGTAAATGTAACTCGTTGTTCAAACAACTATTCAAAGTTCCTAGAGCTCCTCGTAAGGCTTGTTGGAAAACCCGTTGTCGGACTTGATTAATCGCCCTTTGTTGTTCAAACTGAATCGTTTCGTTTTTGTAATTTTCTAATTGTTCCAAAGTCTTATAAGTTGAATTAATCAAATTCAATTTTTCTCGTTCTATCTCGGAGTATTTGATTTCTACTTTCCGTAAGCGAGAATGAGCTTTTTCGAGTTGTTCAATAGCCCTCCCATGCAGTTCCTCTGAATTTTGAATAGTATTCAAGATCCTCTGTTTTCGATTATCTAATAAATCACTTAATGAAAGTAGATTTTATATATATATATATATAACTCATAAAACTTAGCAGAAGACTAAAGATAAGAGTGACCAATCTAATCTCAAAACAACATAAATAAAATAGGCTAGTTTGAAAGAAACTAGCTCAATAGGTCTCAATATCAATACTCAACTCTAGTCTATGAAGCCTCTATCACTATCAAGTGGTGCCAATGATAGACCCATGACTACCTCAAATAAAATAAAGTTAACCCAAATTCTGACTCTAATAAGCAAGATGAAAATAAATGCAATGATCCTCCAAAGTAAAGGAGGCTCACTAACTTAGCTGAAATGCTCAGATCCTCAACGACGCGCCTGTTGACGATCTTTAGTACCTGCCACTGCATCAGAAATGATGCAGTCCAAAAAGGGACATCAGTACGTAGAATGTAATAGTATGTAAAATAAATGAATGAAACAGAAACAAGTAGAACAATATAGAAACAACATCAACTCAAAATAATACTCAATCAGAATGTCAAATGTTTATCCAAAGCAAGAATAAAGAGTAGACAAGTGACCCATCAACTAATCAAACCTCATCAATGAACTCAGACTAAACTCAACTCAATGGAACGCAACTCAACTCAACTCAACTCGACTCGACTCAGAGTACTCAAGGTGGGAACTTTCTGGGAGTTTCTCTTATCCTATAATAATTACTTATGAGCCAGTGATTGTACAACAATCCCATTGATATTGCCACAATTGTTCCATACTTTCCAGGTAAGGAACGCATATGATCCATAAGGGATCTAACCTCTACGGTCCTTTATTATTTTAGGGGCTTTTCCTCTATAGTGGACCATATGATGTAATGGTTCAATCCTCATCCTACGCTTGGTGACATAGTTAATGAGCGCGAGTGGGACTCACTCTTACTCATTTTGGTGCTCGATACTCTTCCCAAGACTCAATGCTCATAAGACTCTTTTCATCTCAATTTAGCCTTATAAAGGCACTCATTAACTCAATCAGTCTCATGGCGATTCTCATCAACTCATTAATTCAACTCTAAAATCCTCTATTATTTTCAAGGAGTTTAATTAACTCAATTCTCATTAAGAACTCAAGGACTCTGATCAGCATTTAGAAGAAGTTATTTAGACATAATTCAAGAACTCAATTATGAAGACTCATAGGATCATCAAGCTCAATTGACTCAACCTCATACTCATATCAAGATTTCAATCAACAAACTCAAGTCAAAGCTCTAGACTCCATCCCTAGGTTCATGATGCATGCTTTCACAATTTAATGTATAGGGTTTATAAGATATCTCATGGAAAATATTCACTTCAAGAACACTTATGATGATCATCAACATATGAAAGTACATGTAATAGATATAATTTTCAAGAAAATAATCAAGAAAGTAGTTCAAGAAACATGTATGGGGACTCATGGACTCTCAACTCCTCTATTACTATCTATGGGGAACATGAGAGAATAATCCCCTGCTTTAGTTAGCCTTACATACTTGGTGTGAAATTTTTGACAATAAATCCTCAAGAATACTCCTCGAACTCCTCAATTTCTCGCTCATGTTCTCTTCTCTTTAGCCCTAGGATTTTTCAAGAACTTAGAGAGGACTTAGAATGAGATTTAAAACCCTTTTTATGCCCAAAATGATCCATTTTGATCGTGTTTTGAGTTTAGGAAGGATTGAGAAAAGTCTAGAATGCCCCTCACAAAATTAAGAAAAAAGTTCGCCTCGGAACAAGGGAGTCCGATTCATTTTTGGGATTTTTCATTGAAAATTCTCCAAACGAGATTTCTAATCCTGTAGAAAATTTTTGGAACAAAATTAATGTTGGTTCGCTGCAGATGCGCGTCACACACCGATCGCGTACCCTCAGTGGAAATCATTTTTGCATCGAAAAATTTTCTTTTGATTCGATTGCTCTAAAAATCAATTGAGACCACTTCCCCACTCAATTTTTCATGTTGATCATATATCCGACCTAGAATTTGCCATCAGAGTATAGAAAGATGCATTATGCGTACACCTCTCCTCTAGGAATATTTTGGTAATTTTATCGGGCGTTACATCATCTCCCCCTTGGGATCATTCCTCCTCGAATGATTTGAGTAAAGGTGGACATCAAGGCACGAATAGACTCAAGACTTATCTCAATACTCATTCAATAATCTCAAATTCTCGACTTCTCATCAACCTCAGCAAACTCTACTCAGACTTAAGAATAGACACATCAACTCGAGAATGAAAACATTAATTTAGTCAAGGGTAAGAACATTACCTTCCACATTCTCACCAGCAGGCATGAATAGATGCGGATATTTAGCTCTCATCTCTTCCTCAGCCCCCCATGTGGATTTCTCAACAAATTGATTTCTCCACAAGACTTTGACTAATGTGATCTCTTTGGTTCTCAACTTGCGAACCTGACGATCAAGGATTTGGACCAGAATCTCTTCATAGGACATACTTTCCTTTACTCCAATGCTCTCAACAGGGATCACTAAGGTAGGATCTCCCAAACATTTCTTCAACAATGAGACGTGGAACACTAGATGAATTGCATCTAACTCGGAAGGCAACTCCAACTCATAAGCAACCTTCCCAATCTTCTTCAAAATCTGATAGGGACCAATATTAGGGGGACCCAATTTTCGCTTCTTCCCAAATCTCATGATACCCTTCATAGGTGGCACCTTGAAGTATACCCAATTATTTACCTCAAACTTTAAGTCTTTTCTCCTTACATCAGTGTAAGATTTCTGGCGACTCTTTGCAGTCTTCAACCTCTCTTTAATGACTTTTACCTTCTTCATTAACTAATGGACAAGATTAGGTCCAAAACTTATCTTCTCCAATTTCAAACCACCCAATTGGTGATCTACATCTCCTCCCATACAAAGCTTCATAGGGAGCTATTTGAATGTTCACGTGATAACTATTGTTATATGCAAATTCAATCAATAGTAAGTGATCATCCCAATTTCCATTGAAGTCAAGGACAAAGGCTCTCAACATATCCTCCAATGTCTGAATTGTACGCTCTGCTTGGCCATCTGTTTGTAGGTGAAAAGTTGTATTCAGATTCACTTTAGTACAGAATTCCTTCTGTAAAGATCTCCAAAATTAGGAGGTGAATTGAGCTCCTCTGTACGAGATGATAGATAAGGGAACTCCATGAAACCTCACAATATCACGGATGTACAACTTGGCATACTCCTCTACATTGTTAGCTGTCTTAATTGCTAAGAAGTGAGCCAATTTGGTCATCCTATCCATAATCACCCATATCGAATCATGTTGCTTTTGAGACCTAGGTAGTCCAATAATGAAATCCATGTTGATCATCTCCTACTTCCATTCCAGAATCTCAAAGTTCTGAGCCATCAAATGATCTTTGATGCTCAACCTTAACTTGTTGGCAATTCGGGCACTTGGAAACAAACTCAGCAATATTCCTCTTCATTCCACTCCACTAATAGACTTCCCTCAAGTCATGGTACATTTTGGTGGAGTCAGGATGAATGGAATATCTAGAGCTATGGGCTTTAACCATGATTCTATCTTGGATACCATCAATATCTGGAACACACAATCTACTCTGGTACCTCAACACCCCATCTCCCCCTTTGGAGAAGACCATCACTTTTTGTTTGTGGACAGACTCTTTCAATCGAAGTATGAAATGATCTTGGTCTTGCTTTTCTTTCACCTCTGACATCAAAGATGAAGCAAACCCATTATGAACATTAACCCCTTCCTCATTACTCTCCTCAAGTTGAACTCCCAATCGAGCCAATCTGCACTTCTTTAGCTAGCTCCTTCTTTCCTTCTTCAACATGGGTTGTGCTACCCATTAACAACCTGCTTAGAGTGTTAGCAACACTATTAGTTTTACCTGGGTGGAAGATAATGCTCATGTCTAATCCTTGAGCAACTTCGACCATCTCCTCTGTCGCAGATTGAGCTCTTTCTGACTGAAGACATACTGCAAGATCTTGTGGTCAGTGAACACATCAACATGCACTCCACACAAGTAGTGACACCAGATTTTAAGTGCAAAGTAAACACCATCACTGCCAACTCAAGATCATGGGTCGGATAATTCCTCTCATGAACCTTAAGTTATCTGGAGGCATAGGCTACCACTTTCTCTCTCTGCATTAGCGCACAAAGCAATCTAACTCTTGACGCATCACAGTAGATCACAAAGTCCTCTGTTCTATCAGGCAAGGTTAAAACTGGTGCAGTATTCAGCCTCGTCTTCAATTTTTGGAAACTTTTCTCACATTTGTCGGACCACTGAAACTTGACCTTTTCCTGAGTCAATTTAGTCAATGGTGTAGATAGGGAAGAAAATCCATCAACAAATCTGCAATAGTAGCTTGCCCACCCCAAGAAACTTCCTATGTCAGTTGTAGAGGTCGGTCTGGCTAGTTCTTAATCACTTCAATCTTTTGGGCATCTACTCGAATACCATCACCCGAAACAACATGGCCTAGGAAGGCCACTGACTTGAGCCAAAACTCACATTTAGAGAATTTTGCATATAACTCATGGTCCTTGAGGGCTTGAAGGACAACTCTGAGGTGATTGACATGCTCCTCCTCATCTCTCGAATACACCAAAATGCAATCGATGAAAACGATCTCAAACATATCAAGATACTGTCTGAACACCCTATTCATCAAGTCCATGAATGTTGCAGGTGCATTCGTCAACCCAAAGGACATGACTAATAACTCAAAATGGCTATGTCTAGTCTTAAAGGATATCTTTGGAATATCATACTCCCTCACTTTCAACTGATGGTAGCTAGATCTCAGGTCTATTTTTGAGAAACAAGAGGCACCCTAAAGTTGGTCAAGCAAATCATCTATCCTTAGGAGAGGATATTTATTCTTTATCATGGACCTTATTTAGTTGCCTACTGCCGATACACATTCTTAGAGAGCCATCTTTCTTTCTCACGAATAGGATAGGGGCACCCCAAGGAGAAACATCAGCTTTATAAAGCCCTTCTCTAACAAATCCCTCAACTACACTTTCAACTCTTTTAACTCAGCGGGGTCCATCCTATAATGTGAAGTTGAGATAGGCTAGGTATTGGAAAGAACGTCAATCCGAAGTTAATCTCCCTATCAAGAGGGACTCCAGGCAAATCCTCAGGAAACACTTTAGGAAACTCATTCATAATTGGGACTGACTCAAGAGTAATAGACTCAACATCATCAAACTTAACTCACACGATGTGATAGATACAACCTTTGGAAATTGGTTTTCTGGACCTAAGGTAGGAGATAAACTTTACCTTAGGTGCGATAGAATTATCTCTCCATTCTAGAATTGATTCATTCAAAAATTCAAACTTAACGGTTCAGGCTCTACAGTCAATGAAGGCATAACAAGCGTGAAGCCAATCTATGCCAAGGATTACATCAAAATTAGTCATCTCTAACTCAACTAAATCAATAAGAGTATCCTTATAATGGATGGACACTACACAAGCTCTATAGATTCTCCCAGCTCAAATAGAATCACCCACCGGAGTAGAAACATCAAAAGGTTCAAGAAGACTCTCAGGGGTTCTATCAAATCTACTGGCCACATAAGGAGTTACAAATGACAATGTGGCATCGGGATCCATCAAAACATAACAATCAAGAGTAAAGACTCAAATCATACCCATCACAACATCTGGGGAATTCTCCTGATCTTGGCGACTACCTATGACATGCAGATGGTTTGTGGCTCCAGTTACACCTGACATAGTACCTCTCTGGGTTCCTCCAGCTGGCAGGGCTGGTGTAGAAGATTGAGCCCAGTCAGCCCGCTTTCGGAACTCTCTATGGTAACGATCCACTTGACCACACCAGAAGCATACATCACTCCCCTCACGACATTTACCCAAGTGTAATCTGCTACACTTATCACATGGTGGCTTACCCTATGAACCTTGAGCCATACTAGCCTTCGACTGAGATCTATGGTCTCCAACATTCTGAGACCTCTGATCATTCCTGGTTCTAAGTGCAGGTGCACTAGATGATGATGCTAGCCCTGACTGGAATCTGTTGCTATTCCTTCTCTTTCCAACCTCATGGCTAGTTGTCTTAGCCTTCTTACTTCTAAACTCTTCTCTGTCATGTTGTCTTTCCTTATCAGCTTGTTGCACATAATTCATCAATCTCCTGATGTCCATATCACTTACAAGTATCGCTAACCTCCCATTTTTCTTTGGCTCTGTTCAGCCAATCAACATATATCCCTATTCTCACCCTCATGTTAGCATTCATGTCCGGAGCATAGTGGGATAGTTGAGTGAAGTTAAGCCTATACTCTTGCACAATTATAGAGCTTTGTTTGAGATTCAAGAACTCTCTCACCTTAGCCTCCTTTGTGCTCTTGGAAAGAAGCATCCTAAGAAAGCTTCCTCGAACACTACCCAAGTCAGCAATGGGGCTTCCTCTCCTCTACCTTTCTTCCATTGATCATACCATAGTCTGGCCACACCCGTGAGCTGGTAGGCAGCCAGTTCAACTCTGTCAATAGCAGCCACATACATTACCTAGAAAACTTTATGAAGCTCTTCCACATAGTTCTCAGGATCCTCAGTGGATGCAAACCCTGTGAACTCAAGCGGATTTATCCTCAAGAATTCTCAGACTCTAGATATGTCTTGTGCGTCCTGTCTACCCGCTCCTTGTCTAGCAGCAGGTGTTATAACAACCTAGGTTAGAGTTTGAATAGCCTGGTGAAGCTCAGCATTGGAAACCTCAGCTTGTAGGGGCTGCTCAACAAGGATAGCTGGATTCACGGGCTCCTCATGTCCCTAAGGCTTGGGTGGGTTAACATTTTGCTTGGCGGGATGTCCTATACCTCTAATGGCTCTTCTAGAAGGCATGATCATAACTCTGCAACGTGAAGGGGGCGAATTAGTAGAGTACTTTTCATAGAGTGTAACTTTATCGCACGATTTAGAACATGAAAGAAGTGAGACAATTCCTAATGTCCTATAGCCTCCCTATTATGGATGTGGAGCTCTTCACACCAATAATAAGGACTATACTAGACACGGAATCATAGACTCCCTAGGACACTTGAACTTTGTGCTTTGTCACACACCTGGAGGGTACCCTAGACGTAGCTGGCACTCAGAGACTATTACTAGTCCCCAAGCGAACCACTTGGCCTCATCACATCCATTCATTCAATATATA